>RDPX01000405.1:387434-461294 GCA_003991215.1 Morbakka virulenta
ATTAACATTCCTACCTCTTTTGCAGCTCTATCAACACGGTCTGAGAGTATTTGCAATTCTTCTGCGGTACCTGCCAGTAATGTGATATCGTCCGCGAAGCGTAGATTATCGACAGGCCTTCCTCCGATGTTTATAGTGCCTTCGAAATCTTCCAGTGTTGCTGTCATTATTTGTTCTAGATGGACATTGAATAGACTGGGTGACAGTAGGCAGCCTTGTCTTACGCCGACGGTTGGTCTGAAAGGCAAGCTGTGTTGACCTTCGATTTCAATGACACTTTCAGCTTGAGAATATAACGCAGCAACTAGGTGTACTATGTCTTGAGGGATGCCGTTCTTTGACATTGTGTTCCACAGTGCTTCGTGCTAAGCTCTATCGAAAGCTTTCTTAAAGTCGATAAAATTGACAAAAACTGCTAGGCCATGTTTGATATGTTTTTCTATGAGCACTCGAAGATTGAATATCTGCTCTACAGTACTGCGTCCTAGGCGGAAACCAGCCTGCTCATCGCTAAGGAAAGACTCAATTCTTGGCTGCAGTCTGCTAAGTAGTACTTTCAGTAGGACTTTACTTGGGTGACTAATCAAGCTGATCGTGCGATAATTGGAGCATTCTTTCGCGTTTCCCTTTTTGTGGAGTGAGATCATAATGCTTTGCACCCATTGTTTTGGCCATTGCTTTGTTCTTAGGATCCGGTTGCAGATCTTTGTGAGTAAAGGAGTTACTTCACACATTCCTGCCTGCAATAATTCACTAGGTATATTATCAATTCCTGGGGATTTGTTGGGCCGCAGTGCTCTTATAGCTGCTTCAACTTCTGATTCCAGGATTTCCATATATTTTGCATATATGTATTATATCCTGTAATCCTGTATCCTGTACATTAATTCAATAATAATAATAATAATAATAATAATTTTTCCTGGTTTTAATTTAGTATTTTGTTAATACGCCTGAAGACTAGATAGGTCTGAAAACTTTTGCTGACCAGACAAGCTGATCTATGCTTTCACAAAAATTTTTATTATTTGCAATGATATTAGCAAGGTATCAGGAGAAGTTGTCTCTTACTTGTTCTTAATCAATAAGTTTCTGCCTGTTCAATTTTCTTTTGTTGACCAATGATTGATATTGTGTCCTGTTAAAATTGTAGAAAAATCTTTAGTCATTATTTTCCTTTATAATTTTATATCTTTCTATACGAACACATACATACACACACACACACATATATATATATATATATATGTTTTATGTATGAAATGCTATGGAACATCCTGAAGTCTTACGAATCTATTCGAAGCTGATCTGTGTGCCTAAAAGCCTGTACCGAAGCCCAAATGCAGCTGCTCAATGCGCTGGGACACTTGGGGATTGGTTCCAGCAGGGAAAAGGAGTCAAGCAAGGCGACCCTATCTCCCTACCTCTCTCCATTGTTCATCTCGAACGCGCGATGCAACCTCTTTAAGAGGCATATGAAGGAATATCAATCCATGGATAGCAGGTCACCGACCTGCGATATGCCAACAACATCGATCTTATCAAACCATCTGCTAAATCTCTCCAAAGGAGTCGTGACCAAGTCAGTGACGAGGCAAGAACCTACTGACTAAAGATAAAGCTTGCCAAGACCAAGATGATAGCATTGGACATCACGAGAAAGCTGATGAAGAGATCTCACGTAAGAAAGTGATTGAGAGGGTCAGGAAGTTTGACTATTTTGGGAATCGGGTCAAAACAGATGACAAGAGCACTACAGAAATCAGGCTCCGAGTGACTCTCGTTTATGGTGCAGTCGGCTTACTCGGGAAGGTCTGGTACAGCAAGGACATAGCAGTTAGAAACAAGACAGCAGTCCATCTCTCTTGTGCATTCGAGCTGAAGGCTGGCGCAGGGTTGAGGCCTTTGAACCTCGCTGCTATAGACGTTTGCTGAATACGAGATGGTTAGAACGGATCACAAATGACGTGGTTCTGCATCAAATATCTACAGGTGATGAAGCAGACAATCATAACAAGAAAGCTTGGCCTCTCTGGACACATCTGCCGTATGGCTGATGACCGTCTGATTAAAACAGCAGTGTTTGACATTATTGATGGGAAGAAAAGGCGTTACAGACCAGTCAGGATATGGACTGACGACATCACTGCAAGGACCAACACCAGTCTATCTGCTGGCCAGATAAAAGCTCAAAACAGGCAGCAATCCACCCATGGAAATTTAGTAATATATATAATATAATAATATAATAATATATATACATACTAACTATTTGATTAACTGTTTCAATTGATATATCTTGACAGAAAAGGCTGCAAGTGGCAACGAAATAACTCAAAAAGAGCAGTTTTGGTATGACTACATATCAGTGCATACATTTCATGGACGTTAAAAGGCGGTTTTACATCTCGATTTATATGCGTGGATGCCATACCATTTTATAATTTGTTTTGAATCGGGAAATAGAGTGAAGAAGAGGTGATGTATTATTTTTGCTTGTATTATGGTATCCCAAAAGGCAGTTACGCTTCAATTTCTATGCGTGGTAGTTTTAGGCATGAACTAACCAGTCTTGATTATTCATGTATAAAATGAGTAAGTAACCATTTTGCGTTTCACCACCTAAAAAAGCAGTTTTAGTTTTTACGCTTAGATTCCTATCCTTTCTAGTTTTTCCATGAGGCACTATACATTTACATAGGGGTACGAGAGCATTTTTATAAAAAATTCTCTTTTATCTCCAACTACTATACTACTACCCATATAATGAAAATCATTTTATGGAAATCAAATCATTTTATGGAAGTCAAATCATTTTATGAATTCTATATATTACTATTCACTTTTGGTTAGTCAATCATTTCAATCAATCGTTTCCATATGGGTTTTTTCAGTCAATCATCAAATGTAAGTCTTCTTTTCCTTTTGGCCTATTCCAACGGTGAAGGCCAGGTCGGTCACTCGGCTCAGTCTCCTCCAGTTTCTCCGGTCCTTGGTGTCTTCCGTCGTTGCTTGATCTTCCTCAATATTCCTGTTGATGACGTTCCTCCACCTCGGTTTCTACCTTTCTCTTCTCCTCTTGCCATCTGCCTTGCTGGAGAATGCCTTCTTTACAGTCACCTCTTCCCCCATTCTCATGACATGGCCATACAACCTCAACCTAGCTTCTATTGTCTTCTCACGTGTGTAAGGGACCTTTGCAAATCTTCGAATATCTTCGTTTGTTTGGTGTTTCCCCAGAGATACACTTCATCCATCTTAGCATCCTCATCTCAGTCGACCTTGTTGGTTTCCGTGTCTCCTGTCATCATATTACCATCTTCGTCCTTCAAAATGGTGGAATCTCCTATAGCCTTTCGAGACCTTTTACGTGCTCTGGCTATTCGGAATCCTTTCTGTTGACCTTCCTTGCTCTCTAACTCATTATGCAAACCCTTGCAGCTTTCGTCTTCTTGGTCATTATTTTGCACTGCCTATACTCGTCTAGGGCCAAGTCACTCTGATAATCTTTCAGTTGTCTTAAAGCCTTCCACTTGTTTCTAATTGCCTCTTGTGCCTCATCGTTCCACCACCACATATCTTGTCTGAATGGTTTGAACACTGCTTTCCTTCCACATGCGTACGTGGCCTCTTCAATGAAATCCTTTTTATCCGTACTCACTGCTAGTTTGCATCCCCTTAACCTACTCCTGATCTTTTCATTGCTCTCACTGCTTCTTTGAAAGTTCCAGCCACTTGTGTGTTCTTCGACCACCAGTTCTCACTCTGCGTTCTTCTTCTTCTATGGCGTTTTCTTTTCCTTGTCCACCTTACAATCATTAGTAGAAGTTTGTGTTGTGAGACGACATCTTCACCTGAGATTACCCTGGAGGTTATGATCATTCATCTGTATCTCTTTTGGATAAGCAGGGAGTCTATCTGACTTTTGTTGCTTCAACTCTTGTATGTTACTTTATGCTCTCCCCATTTATCAAAGCATGTGTTAACAATAACCATGTATAATGCTTCCGTCATGCACAGGATTCGTACACCTTCTTCATTTCAGTCAGCGAAGCCTTTTCCTCCTTGACAACATTCGAACACATGGCTGGTTTCACCCATATCAGATATAAGTCATCTAATTTAATCCATAGCATAGTTTCTATCTGATCCGCTTTTTGAATTCATAATCTCATTATGTGTCCGAATGCCAGAACTAAGGGGTTCCCCACTGATATGCTTAAACATGTTTGAACTTGCTTTGAATTCAAGATAAGTAGAAGTTTCCAGATGCTCTCAGAGCCATGACAACACAATAATATTTATCATGTACTCATACATTAGTAAACTTCATAAGTAAAATTTGTGTTAAGATTTATTCGAAAAGTCTGACGTTTCAGTTGGTCAATGAGATTAGATGAAGATACTGAAATATACTACTTTAATTAGCAATCATAAATAAGATTAACCATCATTTATATAGTGTATATAATTTAACATTCCATTAACTTAAAGGTATTGCATCGTGGTCATTATGACACCAGATTTTACATATAACAAGATGGTGTAGTTTCAAATCTACATTTGAAATGACGCCATCTTTATACAAACAGAAAAACGCTAAAGAGCCATCTAATCCGGCAGTGCCGTTTGGTTTGAGGTCTCTAGCTGTCATTTAATTTTATCCTGTTGATGCTTTTGGAGTAAAATCACATAGTTTCTTCTCATTACACAAAACACTAGATTTGTTCTTGATACAACCAATTCACCATTTGGTGAGAAAGAAACGAATTTGTAGAGAAAAACATTGTTGTGACTGAATAACCCGTTTCTAGTCCATTATGTACAATGAAATGAGTTCAATTAAAAATAATTAAAATAGTAACAATATCATCACTCACACTTGAAACATTAAGAATGATATTACTTATCATTCGTTGAATACTGTTAAAATTAATAAGGATAAGGATTATTAATAAGGATAAAAATAAGGATTATTAATTCTATTTGCTTTAGTACATATTGTTGGTAGGGTAGTTGAAGTTAGTATAATTTTAAAACAATGTCTGATCAGGTAACTTCTATGCTTCTCTTGTTCAATTATCATATCTAGCTTCTGAAGCACTACTACGGTCTAGTTTGTGTATTTAGGTATCATATCTTGTATAGTATTCCTATAGTAAAGTTTCACTGAGTGAAGTCATATAAATGTACTCTTAAATATACGTAAGATACGACTGTATTTTCGAACACATGGCAGAAACTGCGAACACAGAATCCTATATTTTTATCAATTATCTGATCCCGAGCACATATACCATTGAAATTGTTAATCTTAAGAAATTTATTCCGAATAAGTAACTTAAAATTTCTTAAAGGTTTATTGATAAAACTGGTTTGCTAGAGAATTTTCTTAGAAGAAGATCTTTTGTTTTTTGGGTCTTTTTATATCACCCATGCCAACAGATGAACTGCCCACAAAAAAAAGAGGCTGATATGGCACAAACATATCAGAAA
Source organism: Morbakka virulenta (assembly GCA_003991215.1). NCBI lineage: Eukaryota > Metazoa > Cnidaria > Cubozoa > Carybdeida > Carukiidae > Morbakka > Morbakka virulenta. The sequence continues at coordinate 392,931 of RDPX01000405.1, forward strand.
ATGAATGCTTTTGCAATCCATTTCCTGACGATTTTTTGGTAGTAGGGAGCGGGAGTGATACTTTAGGAACACTATAAACCGGAGCGCTATTCTGGAGGTCATTAGCCGTCAGTTTTTAATAGCAATAAAACACAGATTGACGCTAAGAGCATTTCGAGAAAACCATTACGTTGCTTAGTGGGTGTTTTAATCACGAAATTATTACCATTTTTACTTGCATTCATAAGCTGCTTTTTTCTGGTTTTTATTAGACTCAGACGCATATGGAACCAGTTGACTGACTTTGCTTTGGAGAATGAGATAACCACCAGTCTGTTGTACTGATCCTGAACTGATTAGTTTATCAGGTCCCTAAGGCTTAAATAGCTCCTGTAGCTAGCCAAGGGATAACCTTTGATACGTTTTAGGTTACTAATGGTAGAAATCGAGCGCCAAGGCTCATCAAAAAACTAAACTGGCTGCTACCTCACTTCACAATATGACTGACCTGAATTTTTGAAATTTTCAAGTCAACACCTTATCCTGAACATATTTTATTTGAGTTCCCGTGAGAAAAAATTTGTCAGAGCCAGGCACAAGGCTACATAGTAATGATCTCAGTGCAGTGGCTGTAATATCCGTAATTGCATTAGCAAGCTTCTCCCTTTAGCCTTAATTAAGATTTTCGCGGTGTGCATGATATTTATTCATTTATATATTTACATTATATAATTTTCAAAAATCATATATATATATGATTTATGATTTCATTAATTTAATCTCAAGAGACTACAATTTCATGATCTAAGGTCAAAGGATTGCCTTTTCACTACGGACATCAATACTTCATTCTTTACTATATAGAACCAGTGCAAATAATGTTTATTTGGCTGCTAAATTGCCTGATAGTGTGTGATGAAATGACAGTTAAACTGAGATGTCCATTCTCTTTTCTTGACAGATGAGGTCAAATTAAAAAAAAATTCGAACATTGATTGAAACAATGCTAAATCAATTGATTGATCATTTTCAAGCATACTAAATGCTTTTTTATACTCAATCAGCGTGCGGTATATTCTACTTAGTTCGGATGTATTGCTGTTTGTAGATAGAATACACCATTATTCAATTCAATTTGTGCATCAGTAAAGGAAGGCTAAGTATAATCAGGTCCGGCGATACTAAATGTGTTGAATGTAAACATATTTGCTTGTTGTGAATTTAGTTTTGCATCATTGGCAGCCCAAATGAAAACATATTTCGGTTTTCTTATTGATGTCTCCAAGCCGAATGCTCCTGATTGCTGTGGAATACTAGATAAGGTTTCAATTCTTTCCCGATCATAGCCCCATGTGAGGTTAAGATATTTCTCTAGATTTAGCTTTGAACCCATCGAATTAAAGGTCATTTTAGGAACCCAAAGTACATATTTCGAAATTATGTAACGATAATCATTAGCACTTGTTTCATCATTTCAAAAGATAACATTGTCATCTTCTAAAACAATATCAATCTTACATTTCCCATTGTGAGCAATTTGATCTTGAAAACTCTCACAAATACCATATCTGTTGAGAGGTAGACACATGTTTACAACCTGGTTCCCGGTAAGAAATATTTTCTTTTGTGAAAACCAAGGTTAGTATTCGTTGCCGTATTATCTGTATCTTTATAATAAAACACACTAGAGCCAACATGGCTTGCGTAGTCGTTTATAAATTCACTCAGATTCTCAATATTTGCACTATGATTGACTTTCGGAATGTCAAATATAGTGACACTATTTACATCTACAGAAAGCCCTCGAATAAGCCCGTGACCACTATTTGGAGTCACAATTTATTAGCAAATTGCAATATCAGCGCCATCTGCTGTTTCATTGGCTCGCAGATCGATTGCTCAAAAAGAGTTGACCCATTCGTAAGGAGTGCTTTCAGCACTACTATAAATTACAAATCTTTCATATTGACCATTTGTGGGTAGAGTAATTGGTATTTTTAGATACACCGATACATACAATGATCGTTAAGAACATGTTGATGATCTAAATGAGATGAATGGTGTGATTTAGATATTTAAATTTTGTGGTCACCCATATCCTTTGTAATTGTTGTTTTTTTTGTTGAATTTGCTATCTAGTTTATTAGCAGCAACCTGGTCCATTCTAGAACCAAGTTTAGAAGAATCCTCTTCAGCAGCTTTCGTTAGAGCTTTTGTTTGTAAACCCTTGACGGGTTTTGATGTTAACTTAAAGCGATAATTTTACTAAAATATGTTAAATTATTAATAAAATCAGCACTGATTTGAATTTAATTCTCATCATCGATACACCCAGCACTATCAATGTTAATTAAAAACAATTATGTATGGAGGTCTTGCATGAGTTTCCTTCTTCCTGCCATCTATATATTACTAAAATATTTTATTTTTACAAATCCTCTTTAAGCAAAAGTGTCATGTTAACTGAAATATTATTGAGATCCAATGGGCAATGTAAAGAATCGGTTACAGATTTACGTAAGTCCTTCATGCTATTTGTATTGATTTTATTATAAAGTAATATCTTCTTAATACGATAAGGGTAAGAGAGAGGGAAACCATCAACCGAAAATCTGTAAAACACGTCATTCTTGATACCTGATATAAAGGAGTCGGACATAAGATTTCAATAAATCAAAATATTATCTACAGACCGAGTTATATCAGGTAACTTTGCACCATATCTTGACGTTGATATATTACTTTTCTGAAACCCGATCAGATTGGAAAAATCTCTACTAGAATGGCCTAGTTAATAGTTCATTTCAGGTTGTACATGTTCTCCAATGGTTATTTGATGAAAATCCCTGTTGAATAACACCGCTTAAATTCAAGTATGAGTAATTGTCCGATGATAATGTTATTGTCTCGTCCATGTTGCCCTACTATAGTGTGAATATTTTAGAATGTTGTTGTTTCAATCATGTGCGACGTTATATCAGCTATATGGCATATTTAAGCTATTGAGACCTATACTTGTTATTATTATTATTATTATTATTTTTATTAATACGAATATTTATTTACAGGATAGCCAATTGATGGCCAAAAATGATATATACAAATATACACCGGATATACAATATCTGTTCTTCCATTGGGTCCTGTTTTCGTAATCCAGGAATATATCAAAGGAGGCTAGTAATGCCTTCATACAATCACATTTCTTTGGATGGTAAAAGAAGGGGAAAGGGGAATAAAAGTTTTTAGTATATATAAGCTAAAAACAATGCATAAGCATGATAGAATTAAAGTAAGCTCACTTTTCAAAGAAACTTACAAATTAGTAAACATTGGTGGAGCTTCTGACATTTAGTGGAATTTCATTAAAACATTTCGCACTGTAAAAGTAAAAACTCCTTTTGGTTGATTCTATTTATGTTTTTGGAATTCGGATAACTTTTCCATTATTTCTAGTTCTGTTCTCCATGATATCAAAGTAACTTTTCATTGAGTCAAAAACATCTCCATTTGAACAATTGTATGTACAGCTACATGTCAGCTTTGAAAGATTACTTTTTTCGCTATTTTCTAATGACTGAATGCTTTTCTTGTACGTATTGTTGGTGTTGCAGGTAATGATTGAGAAGTAAGTAAGAGGTGCACCAGCATAGACAGGTAAATCGAAGTTACTGTTTTAACGTTTAATTATGGTCGCAGTCTAATTATGTTTTCAGATGATATTGTGCTATGTAACACGACGAGAGATGAAGCAGAGGAACAACTGGAAAGGTGGTGGAACGCCCTGGAGAAAAGAGGCATGAAAGTTAGCAGAGCAAAAACCGAATATCTGGTCTTGAATGGGAGAGGGGACGAAGAGATAAGAATGCAATGAACGATAGTCAAGAGGGTGGACGAATTCAAGTATCTTAGGTCCACAGTACAGAGCAATGGAGGCTGTGACAGAGAAGTGAAAAAAAGAATATAGGCGGGATGGAACGGATGGAGGAAAGTTACGGGTGTTGTTTGCGATAGGAAGGTATCTCCGAAGGTAAAAGGCAAAGTATATAAGACATTGTGAGACCTGCATTACTGTTTGGTCTAGAGACAGTGGCGACATCAAGGAAACAGGAGGCTCAGCTAGAGGTGGCAGAACTACGAATGCTTCGATGGTCGTTGGGAGTCACCCGGCTGGACAGGATACGAAACGAGTATATAAGAGGCACTGCGCATGTGTGGAGACTGGGAGACAAGCAAAGGGAGTCAAGACTAAGGTGGTTTGGCCATGTGCTCAGGAGAGAGGAAGAGTATGTAGGAAGGAGAATGTTGGAAATGGATATACCTGGGAGAAGACGAAGAGGCAGACCGAAGATAAGATATATGGATGTAATTGAAGAGGACATGAGAGCTGCAGGAGTGCAGCAACATGAGGCAGCAGACAGAGCAAAATGGAGGAGACAAATCGGCTGTGGCGACCCCTAAAGGAAAAAGCCGAAAGTCAAAGAAGAAGTCTCTGCAGTAGATACAATCGTCCTGTCACCTTCTGGTATATTGGTGTTAAGTGATTTTCTACCAGGCTCAATGTCGGATCCAGTGTAACTCCAAGATATTTATAAGATGAATTGTTGGAAATCTGCTTATGACGGTTAACAATAGATAGTGATTTGTTTTTCGTCTTTTGGTGGGTACCAAAAATCATGCTCTCTGTCTTTCCAGTTTTCATATTTGTAACAAGTCCATTTACTTCCAACCAGTCAGCTGCTCTTTTCAAATCATCTGTTAACATTTGTTGAACGGCTTCAATGTCCACTGCTGATGTAAATATGACGGTGTCATCGGCATACATAAGGATTTTACCGTCTACAATCACGTCAGCAAGAGCATCAAAACATGGAAGAAAAAGTAGTGGCCCCAGGATTGACCCTTTAGGCACACCGCATATAACAGGTTTCAAATCAGAGAGCATATTCTGGAAGTTGACTTTATGCTTTCGGATGAACAGATATTTTACAAAAAACTCTTTTTCGATGCCACGTGTTCCATAGTTCTAAAGGTTTTAGATTATTTGACCTTGACTTAAGGTATCGAACCCCTTGCTAAGGTCGATGAACATGACACCTATCAGCTTACCAGCATCTATATTTATTATTATTGTATCTGTAAAGATCGTTGCAACTACTTCAGTACTTCTCTTGCACCAAAAGCCATACTGATGCTGAGATAGTACTTTGTAAGTTTCAAGATGGTTCATTAGCTGCGTGTGGATACAACGTTCTAATATTTTGGCACAAACTGAAGAGAGTCCATTCTTTATACTTTCTGCATCATAATTTGTGTAGTCACGGAAACGTATTGTCACTTCGGACATTTTAATATTGCGTTTGCATCCAATTATGTCATGTTCACTGATCACTGATACAATGAAATTGACTCTACAAAGGTTTTAGGTCGATTTGTAAGGATGATATCAATAATTGTTTGCGATTATTTGTTCTTCTTGTTGGTTCCTTTATTACTTGCTTCATTCCTATGAGTCCAATTCTTTCTTTTAGTTGATAATGCGATTCCTCAACAAGATAATTGATATTTAAATCACCAATTATGATAAGTTCTTTGTTGTCATGATTCAGTGTTTAATGGTTTTTATGAAATTTGTTTAAAAAGTTTGACTGAGACGATTTCAATTATCTGGGGGTCGATAGATTATGCCAATGATAAAACTTTTCGAGTTCATTTGCTTGATTTCGATCTAGACACCCTCTACACTCTCATTTTCAAGGTCATTTCTAAACACATTTTCAATATCCTGTGTGATAAAAACTCCAACTCCGGCTCCTTTTTCTCCGCAATCACGCCTTTCGAAAACATACCTTCTGATATTTGTGAGAGATGATGAAATATTTTCTTGTAAGTGAGTTTCTGTAACACCGAATATGTTGACATTTCATTGCAGAATAAAATTTTGGATTTGTTCCCTGTTTCCAAAAAGTCTACGAACGTTCTGATGTAGGATTATAAAACCATTTTTGTTACTAGACAGACTTGGACCAGGGCAACTTTCGATGTCACCACAAATAAGTAATAGGGAACATAATAATGATTTTCCTCATGCATTTATACTTGGTACAAGCTTCAATCGAATACATAGAGAGGAATGCGTGAAACTTTCTCTCAAACCAACATCTTTTTCCATAAGTGTAATACTAATTCCATCACATGTATAAAATTTGGGACGAGATACCATAAAACAAATGATAAAAAAAGTAATTCCAGCAATGAAGAAAACGTCTGGCTTCGGCACTGCCATCATGACCTTTAGCCTGTATTTTTAATTCTTGTCCAAGTCTGACTCGGGTGAAAACGCGATGGTGAAATCATGACATTTTGAAGTTGGTCGACCGTCTGATGAATTGAAAGAAGATTGGAGTGATCATATATATACTGTTACATTAAAAATCTTTGTTTGCAATCGTTATAATGATCTTTAGAAATAACACCAAGTTTTAGTAAATGGTATAGAATTTCCATTGATTCATTGTGTCGAATTCTTGCCTACTTGTCGAGAACCTGCGAGTAACGTTAATCGTTTCATTAACTGTTTCGGTTCTGTGTAGTAGATCATACCTGCGATAAGATCTGTTTTACTAGACAACTTATGCTTTGGTACATTAACTAACAAATTCTAATTGTTAAATATCTGTTTTGCCTTTGTTTAATACTTCTTTCGATTTTTTCGCTTTGTTAGCATATCGACGAGAGATCGGTCACCCTAATCTTCATAAACGATCTGTCCACCTTTATGAGCTTCGATAACCATTTCATTTACTAATCATGGATTATTTGTCATTAATCTTCCATAATCTTCATTTTTGCTTTGGTATTCATGTTTTTTAAGTTGTTTGTATTTACGAACACCTTTATCAACCTTTTCAACATAAGACATTAAGTTATAATACTTATAATCAGCTGATTGTTCCCTTAACCTTTAATGCCATTAAATATTTACTCAGTGCTTCTTGCTCCTTTTTGACAACATCCCTCACATACTTACTTTTATCCCAATGTTCTAGAGTTTCCGACATTATTAAAATTGATCCGTTTAAAAAATCAATGGATATAATCAAAAAGGAGAGAAAGGATCTTGATAAACAAGCAGCTGATGTTGATAGTAAACATAAGAATATATTGTCTATAGTAAATCAATAAAAGGAAACAAAAAATATACAACAAATACTTGAATATCCAAAAAATATCATTTAATGTGATCTACACAGAAAATAGATGAATTTACCTAATTATTTAAAGAACATTCATAAATCATTTTACGTTCTTTATAAAACAAGGCTTAATAATATTTCAGATAATAGAGAGTTCACCGTGCAACCGAGAGAAGCTGTCATTGAAATGAGTTTCAGAATCATAAAACTAAATAAAAGGTATTTTCAGGCATAAAATGGGTAAACTCAAACTAGAGTCATGCCTGTTAAACAAATTGTGATTATGATTATGAAGAGTTACAAAATAAAATTTACGAGTACCTACCTGAAGGTAAAATGATCAGTACCGAAGAGCTGATTAATTGGGTAAAAGCATGTCATGATAACGATTCGATTCACGTTTTTGAAAGTAAGTATAGAAAATTTATTACATATATCGGTACCAATACACGCACGAATGTTGTTCTTGTCTATATTGTAAAGGATCATCATCTTCATCCCCTTACAGATGAAACAATTAAAATTGTGGCTGGTAGAGCAAACCAGGGAGGATGTGACAATCTACTACATTATATGGCCAATCTGAAATGGATCAGATAGCACGAGAACGTTATAAAAATCAAGTCATTCGAAGAAATAATTAGTTTCGATAACGAAAGTCACATCTTTTTTTTTCCCCTCCTAAAATGAATATGAAGAAAGCTGTCAATTTCTATTGCCAAAAGGAAGTACTACACGTTGAATATTTGCATTGGAATAACAACAGAGTTTTAGATGGTTTCATCGATCACAAAAAGAATATGTACCTATTAACTGATGGACAGGATCTGAGAAAGGCAATATGCGATAAACTATTTAATACATTCAAGGCGATAGATTTTAAATAGATGAACCAGTCGCAGACAAGCATAGCAACTAGTTTGTTCAAAAGTTTTCTTTTCTGCGCCAAGTTACAATATCAAGACATGATGAATAAATGCTTGATGATTTTTTATCTAAGAGCATTACAATAGTGCACAACAGATGATATAATCGATGACGCTTTAAATCTCCACATATCCAAATTATATCCAAAATACCCTTTTGAAGAATACACAACCAATACCATTGTATAAGATCAACAATGTTATCGGACCTTTCAACTGAAAAAATTATCTGAGGCAATATGGAGAATTCTACATCGAGGAGACCGTTCTTAATAATTAGGGACATTAGGTATCAATTTGAAAGTGGTACAGGGTGTAGTTATAACGGCCACAGAGGATCTGGTAGAACGACTACTCTCTGTAAGATGGTCAAAGATACTATTAATCCTATTGTACTATCTTTTACGAACAAGGCAATCGAAAATGTCATAAGTAGATTGATTTGAAATGGATTGAAGAAAGATGATGCAAACAGTATATGTCACACATTCGTTTCTTATTTTAGAAAATGAAAAGGACGTGACATGAATAGTCTGAAAGGAAAGACAATTTTCATAGAAGAGTTTAGCATGGTACTGAACAAATGGATGAGTAAAATATATCACGCACCATGTTTAATATTACAGTATAAATGATTGGGGATCCTAATCAATGTGAACCTGTTGAACCCGGCAGTCAGATACATTATGATTATCTAGTGTCGAAAACGGTTCGTGAAATGTGTCCATGAGTCGAAGTCATGTAGGTATAACAAACAAACACATGAGGTGTTAAAAGCGTTTTTAAAACACTGGAAAGTGCCAGCACACATCCCACCTACCGACAAGAAACTTTATAAAAATTTACCTTACCTAAATTCAACGAGAAAAACGGTTAATAATGATTGATGTAATCAATTTACAGAAGGTAAGCAATATACAATGGTTGATTTTTAATACGATAGCAAAAAAGAAACTTACAAAGTTTGCAAAGGTAAGCCAGTAAGTATGTAGGTACACCACTCCAAATATCACTGATAAAAACAAATTCAAGACCATGGAATATGTTATTGAAAAAATAAAAGGAAACGAATTTATGGTAACAATAAATGGTTTGAAGAACAAGAATTTCTGAATCGTTCATTCCATGCTTTTGTAAAACGGTACAAATACCCAGGTATTGATATTCTTGAGAATTATAATATATTTGATATCAATAAGACGGAAAAAACCAACTGTAGGCAGCTTTGAGCAAAATTATCAAATTTGGTTACATATACGTAAACAACAACGATTTAAAGAGTAAAGATTTCAACCGAAAACAGCCACAATAAATAACAATTAATAAATAACAAATTCAATAGTCTATATAAGAATGGAAAGAATACAAAGTGACATTTGAGAACATGATGTTATATGTAGGGTCAACATGTGAAGAACTAGCAACTCGCCTTAAATAGCATTTATTACACATAAAAAAGCCAGGTATTTAAACGCAAAGACAATAAACAAAGGAGAGAACTGATTATTATTAACCCCCAAAGTAACAAAAGAATAGTGAAGAAAAAGTAAAAAACAGATACACGGAAGAAAATGCCGAAAAACATGGCAGAGATTTGTTAAATATTTAATCGAATCCAATGAAAAAAAAGGCTTGAATACAAAGTCAATATTGAAATTAAAACCAACTAGAGAAGGGAATAGCGAAACTTGAGCAAAGACCTGGTAATCAGAGACGATACGAAAAAGAAACAATTCTACTTTGATGCTTTTACAAATGGGAAAAGACATAAAACAATGGCAGGATATGGTAAAACACTAAAAGATTAAGCATTAATAAAGAGCAATGAGAAGAAAGAATGAAAAAAGCGAACCAACTATTCACTTTGAGCAAATTCATGAAATATATATTTCTTTATTAAACATATCTTCTTTCATAAAACAAAATAATATTGAATTTTTTAACACATTGGTATCCATTTAAGTGGAAAAGATATTATAAAAGATCCTGTAGTCACAGAGTATCGCCAATTCATAAGTGAATCATTATATAAAAACCTCGGTCGGATTATTTCATGTGTCGCCAAAAATTGCTGTCGTACCGCTATGAAAATGTATAGTGTGTCATGAGAAAACTAGAACGCAAAGGAATCGAAGCGTAAAATTTCAAACTGCTTTTTCAGGGGTTGAAACACAAAATATTTATCATTTCATTTTATACATAAATGATCAAGACTGGTTATTTTATGCCAAAACTACCACGCATAGAAATCGAAGTGTAACTGCCTTTTTAGATGCCAAAATAAAAGCAAAAAGAAGCATACCTTCTTGTTCACTTCGTTCACAATGGCTCACAAAAGCATCCACGAATATGAATCGAAGTGTAAAACTAATTTTTTACCTCTATGAAATGCAGGCACTACTATGTGGTCATGCCAAAACTATCACGCAAAGGAATCGAAGCGAAAAACTGCTTTAGAAAGGGGCAAAACGCAAAATGGAAAATTACTTCTGAGGGGAGTGAAAATACAAAAATTAATAAAAATAGGATTTTCGCTTTGAAAAAAATGAGTGTCAATTTTTGGCATTACAGCCATAGTAGTGAAGTGGTAATTACTTCTTAAGATATTCTGATGTTTAATCTTTCCACAATGTTGTTAGATAACGTTCAGGTTAATCCTCGTTGACGTTTTTGCGGTAAAAGGAGAAAATGCCTAAATCAAAAAATTAAGACTTTAAAAGTATACCTTAAACCTTGATCACGAAAACATGAAACACTGAAAGCATATGACAAGAAACATAGAAACATTGCACTTGATAGTGACTTTGATTCAATTTATGTAGCTTCAACATATGACATTTTGGTAAAAGGAAAGCTAAAATGTTATAAGAACTGTAAGTTCCCTTATGCTCTTAAGGTTTTCTTCAGAACTCCTTTAATCCGACAGGTTTGTTTAAAAAGATTGATGCTGGTTGCTTTCTATAAAAAAATGTTAATAGCATACCCTATATAACAAGATGTTCTTTAAACTGAATTTGCCTGGCTTATCTTTTGGACCACTGTAAAGCCGCAAACGGTTGTTTTCGAAATGGAGCGAATTTTTTATGAAGACGTAGGTCCAGCATTCCTATTATTAATAGATTCTGTGGCAATTGCTTTTAACGTACTATGTATGTCCTGGGATATATTATATATTATTAATATTCGCTCTGGATTTCCATCGAGCACTGTAAATGGAGCAGAAGAACTCTATTATATTTTCGTTTGCTTACTTTTATTACATTATATTATATTATATTATATTATATTATATTATATTATATTATATTATATTATATTATATTATATTATATTATATTATATTATATTATATTATATTATATTATATTATATTATATTATATTATATTATATTATATTATATTATATTATATTATATTATATTATATTATATCATATTATATTATATTATATTATATTATATTATATTATATTATATTATATTATATTATATTATATTATATTATATTATATTATATTATATTATATTATATTATATTATATTATATTATATTATATTATATTATATTATATTATATTATATTATATTATATTATATTATATTATATTATATTATATTATATTATATTATATTATATTATATTATATTATATTATATTATATTATATTATATTATATTATATTATATTATATTATATTATATTATATTNAAGAGAGAGAGAGAGAGAGAGAGAGAGAGAGAGAGAGAGAGAGAGAGAGAGAGAGAGAGAGAGAGAGTGATAACATTAGGAAGATGTTACAAACAGTAATGCAATGAAATCAATAATAGGTAACAGAACTTTTACGAAAAATAATATTTCAAAGGATTTGGACTGGTAAAAAATGCGCGGGGAAGTATGGGACTGATCTAGCTTGGCTGTAACCTCTGCTCCATCAAGCTAGCTATTGATGTAACTTTCTTAAACGGATCTTTTTTATATCTCAATACTCAATTAGACTGCGCCATTATTTTCCTACATCTATCATTGCATAGAGCTTTTACAATAATATTTTAATGCAGTATGAATGAAGAGGAATTGGAATTGCAGAAAAATGAAAAATATGTTTGCACCGAATGGAATTTTTCAATAATAATATTATTTTATTAACTCTTGTTGCTGTCCGTATTCGTCAAGGTCAGATATTTCTGTCTAAGAATAGGAAACAGTTGTTTTGTGGTAGACTTCGCCTTTTCTGCATGGATTTTTAAAAAGTGTACCGGAAAAGGAACTGCAGAGAAGAATAGACGAATCGAGCTTTATCTGCGAAGAGGTCCAGGTGAAGGAGAGCTATGTCTTTTGTCATTTCCATTATCGTAATCTTTGTCAACATTTACTATGTAAGCCTCATAAAATATTAATAGCAAATATTGATACATTTCTGATCAGTGGCTGTATCGGTGATTACAGCATTAAACTCTAAACCTTAAAGTCGTGTGATTAAACCCCGTGCTAGGGGCTCTTTCCCTTCATTCATCCTGTGCAAGTCTCAATGCAAATTCAGTGCACAGGGTTACCTTTTTATTGTGTTTTTTTCCTTTGCACTTTTTGTGATGCGGTTGTAAACGAAAATTAGATTGCAAAAATGATTTTGTTGAGGAGTTAGCACTGATAGCTCAGTTTGCAAAACACTTGGTTTTAAAGCCAAAAGGCTCAGCTTTCCTCTCAGTTCAATGCGTTTTCTATCTTTTTGTTGTTTTCTTTGGAGTACTTTGATTTTATTCTTAGTTATTCTTCTTTTCAGAACTTTTGTGTTAGGGTTAAATACCCTATAACAAGTGAGGCAGGAGGCCAAGCCATGTTCCTTTTCCTCACCAATACATTTTCTTTACAATTTGATTAATCGTTCTTTAAATTAGACGTGGGCTATGCTAGAGTAAAAAAAACACACATTTTAACCTATCTAGAGAACTCATATTTCTGCTTGCTATTCAGATCCAACTACACTGGGCTTTCTTCTGTCACTAAAAATTCCTAGCCCTCACATAATACATTGTTTCTTCGTCCTCGTATAGGTATGTTATCATTACCATCAGCATTACCAATTAAGTATAGCTGCCAATTCATTTCAACTATCTTTGATTTACTTAAAATTAAAAAAAACATCAGACGATTTTATATCGATAATTTCACATTCACACTTTAGAAGAAAATATAATTTGTGTAATAGAAGATTTATTTCAAATTTTTTTCTTTTTCAGTTTTTTCCACCTGAAAATATCAATAAAAATTTTCTCGCAAAAACGATCAACCTTTTAAAAGCGAAACGTAACTTGAAATGTAAAAAATAGACTACCTTCTAATTCTGTAATTCTCGCAAATTACGAGAGAGCGTTGCTATCACAATAGCAATAAATTATTGTAATATAACTCCGTGAGAAAGTTGATTATTTTCTGTTTATTGCAGTTTTGGTCGGGATGAAAAATCAAGGTACCACCTACTCAACATGTAGCTCAGGCAAACCGCTATTTTCTCTTAAAAAGTAAATGAAATCGGAACTAATATCTGAAAAGCGGTGAAATATTTCAATTAAAGGTTTATACTTTATTTAGTGCACTTTCAACTGTATGAGCCAATTAAAATTATGTCTTATTTTAACCCTTAAAAACCTGGTTGGAGACTATTTTCATTTGATCCAATTTAAGCGGAATCATGAAAGCGTGACCTTATGTCTTATTTGACACCTGCGTAAAATAGGGGAATAACGTCTTTCAAATAAAAGAAATTTCTCAGCTGTATTGATGTTGAGAGACAGCAAAATACTTTGCATTTAAATTTTGGTAAATTATCTTATTTAAGAATGAGGTATGACGTAAAAGTTTCAACAGTTGTAGTTTCGTTGAAGAAATACCGTTTTTTGTAAAACATTTAAAAACTAAAAGAGGCAAACCCCCTGCCTTTTCTCAAAATAAAATACTAAGTACATTTTTGATTGCATGACATTGAATAGGCTTGGCTCGTGCTTTGCCCTCGTTAATCTCTTTAATGCTTCGAATAACCTCTGTGAGAGATGGCTCAATATCTAGGTCGGGGTGCAAATCTCGCTGATGAACACTATCCACAGCGGTATCATTCACAACAGAAGGGTTGTAAAAGAGATTCTGGAAATACTCGTCCAGCGTCCCATTATTTTATCAGGAGTCTTTACTCAAGTGGTCCCATCCTTTGGCAAAAGTGTTGTGATCAAGAACGGTATTGCACCAAATGCCTGGATTAACAAGTCATAAAACTACTTCATGTCTTTCCTGTTGAAACCCAAATGCATTTGTTTAGATGGATCTTACCACCTCTTATTCTTAACTTGGAGTAACCTCCGCTGATGACTCCTTTTCACATTATGAAAATTGGCAGCATGATTTAGCCTGTTTGATGATGAAGAGCTGAGGAGTTTTTTGTGGGTTTTTGTCTTTTCGTTAAGGAGGGCATTCACTTCATAACATTATCACTAAACCAGTCCCGATGCTTGGTCACTCTCATCCCCAGCGTGTAAGCATCCTTCTCAAAGATACTGTCTTTGAACCTTTTCCAAGCACAACCTGAAAAATCTGTCTGGTCAAAAGTTGACCTCAAAACATTCAAAAAGTGACATCCTTTAACTTGGAAATATCAATGCATTTTGGTGCCTTGAATCCACTGCAGCGGATCTTACGACAAATAGAAATTTCGACTTTAGCCAGAACCATTAGATGATCTGTATAACACTCTGCTCCAAGCAATGTCCTGACCTTACCACAATTCCTAAGGTCACTACGCCTACAGATTATAAAGTCAAGTAGGTGGCCATGCTTAGACTGTGAATGGAACCAAGTCGCCATGTGCTTTTGCTTTGGTGAAAGAAGGTGTTGGAAATGACCAGTTTGAGTTCAATACAGAGCTGGAGCAGCAGTAAGCCATTTGAGTTGATGTTACTAATCTCATGAAGTCCCAAAGGCCATGTTTCCATGTTTCACTATCTCAGCTAACAAAAGCATTGACGTCACCAAGGGTAACTACATTTTCATCTTTCGGAATGTCAGTAACAAGTGTTCTTAGGACATGCTAGAAAGAAGTGATATCTTCGTCAGGAGACACAAGTGTTGACACATAAACCGAAAGAAAAGGCATGTATCTGTTAGAATGGAGAGGAATACTTTCATTGACACCTATTTGCTATTCAATTTTGTTTACCAATGTATTCTTCACTGCAAAATTTACACCGGGCTCAGGCCTCTCTCAGATTTGCCAGACCAGAACGTGGTTTAATTTAACCCTGGCTCTATTAGTTGATCTTCTCTAGTAAAGCTGGTATCAGATAGTGCAGCAATGTCCCCATCGTATCTTGCAAATTCATTAGCAAAGATAGCAGTTGTACGCTCAGATTTTTTTTCCATTGCCTGTTAGTGTTCTCATGTTTCAGCAGTAGATCTGAAGTCGGAGGTTTTTGGTATAAAATATACCTGTTTTTCTGTTCTTGCAGAAATACACGCAACCAAAGCTAATGAGCTTGGTCTTGAGACGCCAGTAATTTGCCTTTCACCCCTTCTCCTAGTACTTTGAAACATTTCAGCAACGAGAACGTTAGGAGCTGGATTTGGTTGTCAGAGGCTATTTAAGATTGGGCATTTTATAGAATACAGATTCCTCACATCTAAAGTCACTCCGGGGATAGCAGCTTTGGAAACATATATACTTATATATATATATATATATATATATATATATATATATATATATATATATATATATATATATATATATATATATATATATTTATATATATATATATATATATATATATATATATATATAATACATATATATACATACATACATATAATATACAGATATATATCAGGANTTAGTGTTCTCATGTTTCAGCAGTAGATCTGAAGTCGGAGGTTTTTGGTATAAAATATACCTGTTTTTCTGTTCTTGCAGAAATACAGGCAACCAAAGCTAATGAGCTTGGTCTTGAGACGCCAGTAATTTGCCTTTCACCCCTTCTCCTAGTACTTTGAAACATTTCAGCAACGAGAACGTTAGGAGCTGGATTTGGTTGTCAGAGGCTATTTAAGATTGGGCATTTTATAGAATACAGATTCCTCACATCTAAAGTTACTCCGGGGATAGCAGCTTTGGAAACATATATACTTATATATATATATATGTATACATATATGCATACACATATCTATCCATACATACATACCCTGATTTTGTACATTTGTTACTAAGGTGTACATAAGGTATTTTGCCACCTTTTCGCAGTAATAATGTTCAAGATCAGCAGCTGAATGAAAAATAAGGACGTAGCTTTTTAATACAATGTGTCTTATACTTTTACGAAAAATATCCTTGAGGAGAAACAAATTAATGTTATTTCCGATGAATTTCTCATAGACGGGTTCAAACCGTCACATCTAACGGGATTATGTTGATTTATTATGTACAGGTTTCTTCCTTCCCACATGACCAGAACAGCATGTACCCAGGCCTGTTTTAATCAAAAGACATTGCGGCCAGATTTCTTTCGAAAACATTTGGCCTTTTTAACAGGTAAGAGACGGGTTGCTTCAAAATTTTCTTGTTGCTCTTGCTGTGATGCAGTACATTTTCGTTCCCGCCATTTATGATTATTCAACCACATCTTGAGTTTGGATTTTGGCAAAGAAAAGAAAACTTTTCTGATGTTGGTACTAAGCCATTGGCCAAAGCAGAATTTCTTTCTAAGCTTCAGACAAGCAGTGCTTTAAATTTTGGGTCTCCATTTCAATTTTCCTGCACAGCGAATCAAAAATAAATATGGCCGTTGATTCAGAAAAACAGAAGTGAAAGAGCGAATGAAAACTCGGCAGGCACAGTCGATTTCTAATTACCCGGATGGTTGTTGTAACAAAAGACAAAATTAATCCTAGTTGCAGTTGTCTCAACCGGCTGCACCAGGCGTTTTCGACAACAACAAGTTGGATTAATCAAATAATCACGATCTACATCAAGTAACTAATTAAAACAGGGTGCAGCATTCATTTAGGTTGTTTTTCAGTATGATTAATTGAGTCACTACCAGGGATGTTTCAGTCCCACAATAACAGGACTTTTTTGTACTTGCTATTAATACGTTAAGCGTCTATGTTTATCCTCTTTATTCAAAGTAAAATTGTGTTGCATTTTTTTATATTTCTTAAAAGTCTTTTCACAGGTACGTACCTTGACTTTAAGGATAGTTTATTGTACGCAAATTAACTGCTTCAAATATGCAACATAAATTCAGAGATGAAATTCAATATAATGGCAAATATTTCACCCAACATTTGTTTTATCTCCATTTTTTTCATTCAAACACTTTAATGCTTACTTTCTATTATCCATCCATCCATCTATCTATTTATTTATTTGTCTGTGTATGTATGTATCTATCCATCTCTCTACCTATCTATCTATCTATCTATCTATCTATCTATCTATCTATCTATCCATCCTTTTATCCATCTATCTATTATATAAATACAACAAAAATTCAAAATGACCAGAAATGACACTGTTACTTTGAAGCTTAATGACAGGAAAAGTATCTCTTAAAACGTAGTCCAGAAAAAGCTTACAACTCATGACATGATAAAGCTCCTATATCTATTGCTTTGAAAGAATCCATAAGGCCACGAATTTTCACAATTTACCAAAGTGCACATTAGATGAATAAAATTGAATAGGCACTTCATGGTCGATAAAGCTAATAGCTAATGTTAAAGGTAATGTAATAATTTTCTTCATATTTCACTGGGTGTCTTGTACTGATTCCGGACAATGTCCGATATCAATATGCTCTTGATTTACAAAAGTTATTTGTAAACAGTCAATTTAGTGGCTCCTATGACATATGTTAACATCTTTGCTGTAGTAGACGATTAGATGGGAAATTAATTTCGACCTGTTGGAGAAATAAAAAAAAAGTAAACACTGAAAATGAAAGAACTTTTACTTTATCTGGAACTGAAAAGAAAATATGCAAAAGCACAGGAGTAAACTTTTGAAAATGATCAATGCTTCATGTGGAAAAAAATGACTGATACTGAAAAAATCCTAAGAAGCAGATGAAATATTTATATTTGGAAAACACATATATTTATGACTTCAAACTTACAATAAATAATTAAGTGTTACTTTGGAAAGGTTCCAAGACTATCTGGGGGGTTGTACATATTTCAAAAAGAAAATATCTGTTGCTGGCACAAGGACAAAGTTTGGGCAACAAAGAGATCGAGAGTTTTTAATTAGAAATCTTTATCAAAATTAGTCCCATTGTATTTTTACTGATCCCTATATTATGAATCTGCCAACTGAAATTATGATAAATGTTTTAAGAAAACAAAGTGTTGTTGTCATTAACAAATAGAAAAAAATTGCTTTTGATTTAAACTACAGTTATTGAAAAGCTAATGCGCGAAACTGTTTAAATGTATAAACAAGCAGAGATTTCTGAAAAAACTAAAAAAATAGCAGTTGATAATACAGGATTTCCTGTTGTTGTTTTTATTTTTATCATTCTAGACCTCTATTTATTGTGCATGGTATAACAGCCACCCCCACTTTAAATCATTGATAAATCACTTGAAATACATTTCAAAGAGTTGTTCGAAATACAACGAATGTAAAAATATTTCGAGTATATTACATAAATGGACAAATAAGGTCATCCAAGCCAAAATGGAACTACTAAAGGCTATCCCTAGATAATATCACATATTAAACTGAAAATAAGCAAAAGAAATAAAGAGCAAAAAGGTAAAGGAAAACAAATGGAAAGGAATTAAAACTCGTGGAGCGAAGCAGTAATCAAAATAATAAATTTTATCACGAACATTTAAGAACGAAAGTTACGACTTTTAGTAAACAGGAATAAAGCTAGTTTCCAGAATTTTTTTGTAAAAATGCTAAAAAACTTAAATTTTTAGGTCAAAAATAGCTATTTATTTAACCGGTAGTCACTTTCATCTCTTTCTTTCACCGGATGTGTCAGATTTGTGGTTTTTATTTTTTCCTTTATCGAATGTGTCGATAGCGGAAGTATTATCTATTGTTACTCCTTCCAATGGCATGTGAAGTTCGTACTTTTCAATTGACCTCATTTGTTTGTCTTTTTCCCTACTTGATCTGAGACGATACGTAATAACCTTCATAGCTTCATTTATACATATACATTATATATACTATACATATATATATATATATATACGTATATATTAAAGAGAAAAATTTACGTGTTCCTGAAGAGAAACGTAATGTGAAGGTCAATTTTTGTTCTTTAGAAAGGACTCCCGTATCATTTTTAGTACTCGCTGATGACTCCTCAGTCACTGTTTTAAAGTAAACCATGGCTACACCAGATACTGTAAACCAGTAAACATTAAACAAATGCAAGAATGGTCTTAACAGTTTAAGTATTGAATTCCATGTACGGCTTTTATAACATGTTTTCTGAATTTTGTTTTTTTTGATACACAAAATAACTGTAAGATTATAACTTCAAATCAATACAATAAAAGGTTTAGTGGTGCTAAGGTTTACAATCACAAATGAAACTATACACAAGCAAACAAATGTACCCAAATTGGTCATTACGAATGCTTCAGACCCTCAACTAAACCCTTTGACTAGTGAGTGATACTCTGAAGTCATTTTTTAACCTACACTTATTATGGACTATAATGAGATGCTATTCTGTTTACGTGCTTTTTTCCTTGACTGATTATTTGAATAGCGAAACAATCATGTCAAAACCAGCACATGAAGAAAATAGGCTAGGGCGGATTTGCTCTACTAGGGTTTGAATTCTAATCATTTTGAAAAGTTTTTAAAGAGAAATCAAGCATTTTCTGCACACCTTTAAGAAATTGTGTATTTTCCAAGGATGACATGTACAAAAAATAACTCTTGATGACTTTTTTGTTAAGAATATAACAAGGCATGAAGGCAAAGTTGATCTTAGGTTTAAAAACATGCAAGTTGTATGGAGGGAAGTACACAGAGTGCCACAATCTAGCCGCTGGAAGAAAGAAATTACTTTCGCAAAAGGATTTATTAAAACAAGAATAAACACCTGTATAAGATTGAAGGTGTTGAGAGAAAGGAGTCACATGAGATCCAGGAAACTGAGCTGGGACTAGCCAGTATATCTCATTAGTACTAATTCCATGGAACTTCCTACAAAAAAGACTAAATCAATCCCATCAAGGTACGAACACGTCTTTGAACTCGATTCAGAACACCAAGATGGGATAAGAGAGCAACCTGTCCAGATGTGACAACAGTATTCCATGCATAGACAGATAATAGATTTATCAGGATACAAAATGACCTCAGGTTTAAGATACTCTCTAGCCCAAAACAAAGAACTAATCTTTTTAGAAGCAAACTTAGTATAAACATTGAATAAAAGAGCTTCAATATAGACCTGAAGAAAATGACAGACCAATCAGCCTTATTAGTAAGCATTCCTTAAGGAGTGGCGCAACGTTACTGGCGTTTACTTAATGATTTTACATGAATATTGGAGAGAGAGAGAAAAAGAGTGCTTTTTATTGAATACCATCACATCTGTTTTTACGGCATTGAAAAAAGCCAGTCGCTTCCTTGCCCTTCTCTGAAAGCCTGAGGATGAGACCTCTTTCGCAATCTTCCACATATTTGACTTGTTTCTGCTGACGTACCTTGTAGCCAATGCCAAGTAAATTTCTCACTGTTGCCTATACAGATATAGCCTACTTTTTGTATTCCTTTTGAAAAGTTTATGTAACATATTTTCGTAAGGGAAATGTTCATCACCCAAATCTCAGATATTTCTTGGCAACATTGGCCGTTACTCTTGTGCCAAAATAGAGATTGAACCCAATAATGTTTTTTAGTCAGTTGTTTGTCATTTTGATTGTTTTAGGTTTATTCTTTAATTCTGCATAATAACCAATTTTTTTCAAGGCATCTCTATACAGTCCTTCGGCTTTGTTAAACACAGTTTTATAAGCTGAGTTATATGAAAGTCATCCAGAAATCATGTTAGGTATTTGTTTTAAAATATTGTGTGGGCAGTTAGGTTAGAGGTATTCATATTTAACAAATCGTCAATGGGTTTTATGTAGAGACAGCACGTATACCTTGCCAAATTAAAGATTACGTCTGAAAGGCCTACCTTATTCAAAGTTGTGGTTATGTCAATGTCAAAACAGTATTGTTTACATTTCTTTATGAAAGAATTTCTGATCTCATCAGTTTGTTATCCTGTATATCACATCAATAGGATTAAGCTCTCGTCTTGGTGCAGCCTAGCTTCCCCGTTTAAAATTGTTTTTACAATTGATGATGGTATAAGAGATTCGACTTGTATGTGCAACCCTACATCAAATAAACTGCCTATAGACTTCTTCTCCCAAATGTTTCCTTCAGTAAATAATAGCAGCTTTCTACAATGAGAAATTATGATCAATTATGACATTACGGATTCTATCGTCCCATAACGTCAATAGATTGATTGACAAACGAATTAACAATTTTTATTACGGTCTAGGAAGTTAATGGATAAATTTCTCTGAGGTCTAACTGAGTGAAATGACAGGATTTTTTGCCTGGGCTTTTACTGGTTTAGATGCAGCTCTTTGAAGCGTTTTACATTCATTTTCTCAATAATTGATTTGCTTACTTTATAAAGTTCACTTTTTGAAGTGTTGATCAAGTGGCACATTTCTTTAGCGTGGAAGTTCTGCCTTTGATCTTTTACAGTAACGTATACTGTTGTTTTTGCAAGGCCATCTACACAATCCGAAATATATAGTTTTGTAGCAATAGACCTGCCTCCAAATTTATGGCTTTTTCTAATGATGTTGATGATTTCTTGTATGTTTTCATTTCTTGTAAGTTTTTATATTCATCAGATTGCATTTCATACTGTTGCTCGTCTATCAACTAAAACAAATACAATGGGTGATTTTTTCATTTTGAATATAGTGTCTTTCAGTTTTGTCTGAAAAAGGTTTAATGACATTTTCAATCTTATTTTCCAACTATATGAACAACATCCTTTCATCCTTTTCCAATGCAACAATTTTTTATTTGGCCAGGACAGTTACTGGATATAAATCCACAATGCACATACACACATATACATACATATACATACATATACATACATATATATACATATATAAAAGCTACAAAAATACGTTATGCATTATGTATGCACTTATGTTAGTGTTGATTTGCTTCATAGACGATTTTGAGGTATATTTCAAATCTACATCATAGCTGACAAAACACATAAAGGGTGGTACCAGCAGTAAAAAGGCTTGAACAAATTATATTGTAATATACCTATTGCAATACTAAAATTACCTTTCCGACCTTCCAGTAATAAAAATTTAACTGACAATAACAGAAATCATTAGATTGAACATTTTCAACTAAATAAACTGCAAAAAAACCAAAAATATTAAGACATGTTTATCATTATTATATACTATCAAATATACCTTTGTTTGATCGACGGAATGTGGCTTATATTAGTCTTTTCTATAGGTATTATCATGGAACGTACTCTGATAAGCTTTCCCTGTTGGTACTAGCTCAATTTGTTGCATCTGGTGGGACTAGCATCTGTCAATGACTTCATCCTTGTGCAGTTATTGTCCCTTGTTGTAATAAACCTTTCTATGGTTGCAGTTTTTACCTCGGGCAGCAAGACTGAAGAACTCTTTTGGGTTCTGAGTGCTTTCCTACATCATATGTTTAAGCCTAACTCTTTTCTATTGGCCCAGCTTTCTTCTTATTTTGTTTGCTTCTTTTTTCCCTGTCATATCTTTGAATTTCCATACATTAAGTGACATTATGCTTTGATTATGCTTTGATTACGCTTTGATTATGCTTTGAATATGTTATGATTATGCTTTGATTATGCTTTGATTACGCTTTGATTATGCTTTGAATATGTTATGATTATGCTTTGAATATGCTTTGAATATGCTTTGAATATGCTTTGAATATGCTTTGAATATGCTTTGATTATGCTTTGAATATGCTTTGAATATGCTTTGAATATGCTTTGATTATGCTTTGATTATGCTTTATACGTTCGCATTAAAAAAAAAAAAAATACATACCGCCTAGTGTTTAATTATCCAAGCCCAATATGACTAAAATTTAAGAATAAATGAAGAGTAAAGCTTAGGGTCAACTCGGCAAAGTAAGAATTTAAATATCAACAAATTTTTGTTTTTCTATTTTTAATTCTCATTAAGTTACGACATTGTGTATGTATTAGTCTATTCAAATTATTTATGGATATGTCTGATGCGTGTTGTCGGTATGACAACTTCCTTGCTCCTTATCTGTAAGTGTAAGTCTTTTCCCAAAAATTATTAATTTTATTTGCGCTCAACATTGAAAATTTTAAGAATACTGAAACCAACTAAGGCTTGATTTGTACACAAGTATTAAAAAATTTGGTGGGTTTCAGTATTCTTAAACTTTTCAATATTGCGGGAAAATACCATCAATGCACTTCTACAGTATTTGGAAAAAGTATATTTACTTACAATTTTCACGTAGATGGTATTTTCTCCTTACATCCAAAAACCCTGTGTCAAATACTTTTTTCAAATACTGTAGAAGTGCATTGATGGTATTTTCCCTCAATATTGAAAAGTTTAAGAATACTGAAACCCACCAAGTTATGATTTGTACACAAATTTTCAAATCGGAATTAACTTACAATTTTCATGTAAATGGTATTTTTTTTCGTTAATCTTAACCTATGTGTCACATATAAATTAATTTATTTGCTATTTTCAATTTAGCCTTATATTCAACTCCAACTGTTTCAAGAGAAACAAAAAATAATAGTTGGAGGATTAAAAAACATTTTCTATTGTATGACAGTAATATTATTACTCATCTAACATGGTTAGTTGTTGAAAGAAACAGTGGTCTCGTGGTTTGGGCAGCTGTTGTGTAACAAAAGGGTTTACTTTTCCGAGTATTTTTCATACATTCTTTACAATTTCTCTTGAGAATAAATTATGAAGTAGCAGATCAAGAGAAGAAACAGGTGCCACCTTTGTTTAGTTAGCTACCACAGCAATTCCTTTTGGATCTTTCATAAACGTATTCTGTTCTAAACTACATTTGAATACCCTTAAATTTATACATTTTATCTGGCAGATAAACCACGTAAATTTCACGAAACTTGGTTGCAAATCCACAATTTGCTATCAAAACAACTTTTTTATCAAAGTTAAAACATGTTATTAATGGGGAAATTTTGTGTTAAAACGAACCTTGTTCCAAAAATTAAGGTTACAGTTAAATCGAAACTTATGATCAATAGCAAAATTTCAAATGGAAAGCAGAGCTTATAAGAAAATGGAAACAGATAGGGTATAATATGACCATGAGTCGCAATTTCAGGCAACATTTAAAGGGGATTTTTTTTGACAAAATATTGAAGGAAAAGGAGATTTTTGTTGTTCCAAAGTGAATTGTTAAGAGGAACAGGTACCTAGAAGAAAAAGTTATAAAATTATTTAGTTGGAAATGAGGATCAGGTAGTTTCTCAGGTATTGTGAATGGTTATTAAAATGAAAGGTGCTGAACTCAAAATGATATTAAAATACTAGTTTTTTTATTAACTGGTACATAATTAGTCAAGTTTCTCATCTTGAGTTTTAATCCACAAAAATATCTAGTGTGTCCTATAAATTAGTATAGTTGATATTGTGATACTTTTAAAATCTTTTTTTTATTACAGGATAAGGTTTCTTGTACGTTTTTCTTGAAAGTAAAGCAGAACAACGAGACTCAACTTTCGAGAACCTTTCTCCTTGTTCTTGCAGCTCCTAACAATTCATCCCTTCTGTCTTGACCTTATTTTTATATTCTCCAAGTAATCTTCTCCTTTTTCCACAACCGAATGCACCAACTACAATTGAAACGACAATTACCTTTCGGAGGCACCATGATCGTTAATTTTTAAAATTTCAGATCTCCATATTTTTCCATTTTATTTTGTTCCGTTTTTCCCTTTTGTCTCCCATGGCACTGCTTTATCGATAATAGAACACCCTTTATCTGAATTTGGCTCCACGAAAATATCAGGTCACCTATGCTTTATTTCATAATCTGTGTTTATATTAGGTATCACAGTAACTTAAAGGATTTACTTTCAACTAGAAAAGCAATTATGGAATGCAAACCCCTGCCAATCATCTTATTTCCTTCCATATTGGAATGAAAAATGTCCCAAAATCAAAATACTGCAGAGTCGTTCAAAATGTTTCCGTGTCTAGAAGGTGATCCCGATTAACACCAACATTCAATTAAGAAGTCTTTGTGTTACTACCACTATTTCCTGAAAATTTCATGCAAATCCTTTTATAAATTTAAAGTTACTTTGTACAAAAGGAGACAGACAAATAGAGATGCGCATCAAGAACATAACTTATTTGTAGGAGACAACAATGCCTTCTGGCCAATGATTGTACCACTGCTCAACGCTGGGTAGATCACACTTCTTCCAAATCTCATTTATATTTATTCTGGGCCAATTTACTACACTGACATAAAATACAGTTTACCATTTTCCCTTCTCACTACACATTCTTCACGCCAGACGAATCTTGATTTGTCCATATTCTCTCTGGTGTAATTCGTACGTTTTACTTCCGCTTTTGCTACAATAGATTATGATTATGATTATGATTATGATTATGATTATGATTATGATTATGATTATGATTATGATTATGATTATGATTATGATTATGATTATGATTATGATTATGATTATGATTATGATTATGATTATGATTATGATTATGATTATGATTATGATTATGATTATGATTATGATTATGTTTATGATTATGATTATGATTATGTATATAATTATGATTATGATTATGATCATGTTTATGATTATGATTATGATTATGATTATGATTATGATTATGATTATGATTATGATTATGATTATGATTATGATTATGATTATGATTATGATTATGATTATGATTATGATTATGATTATGATTATGATTATGATTATGATTATGATTATGATTATGATGAGTGGCATATTGACCTGTGTATACTTTGTCAGGGATGATTGTTGTTGAAACTTTTTTTTACGATTAAATGCTCTCTACCAACACTTTCATTCCAATGGGAAACTGTGTATACACTTTTTCCAAATTTCATAACTCCTTTGAAAATTTTCATTTTCATGAAACATGTTATATAAAGGTACAATTTTTTTAACAAAGAAAATAAGACTCTATTATAAGAATATAAATCATTCTGAACTCGTTGAAGTAATTTTTGAATTCAGCTCTGTGTTTTTGTGAAAGAAGGATAAAACGACAATATTGGTTGTTTTCTTATTATCTACAACAATAATAGCCATATCAGTTATTTGCGAGAAATAGGCGTTTAGTTGTTTCTACCAGTGATCCTACTGACAAGAATAAAGAGAAAATACAAACACAAGAAGTCTGACTCCATCCTGTGGCTAAAACTCGAGGCTCATAATGTATGTTTTAACAGGATGAAAAGCTGATAAAAATTTGAGTGTTATTTATATTTAATATCACAGTTGGTTACTACAAACTGCGATGTGAATTTTCATTCACACACAATGAACACTAGTGGTTTGTGGCTTAACCTTATAACATATGACTAAATTAAGCAGCCCACAGACGAAGAAAAATGTATTCTCTCCAGATTTTTTGCTTCCACATGAAAATTTGAGTTTCTAAAGTTTTCTAATGTGTTACTATTTTATTCGTTCTAATTAACAAGATTGCATGTTGTGAAATTGTTGTTAAATAAAAAACTGACTCATCAACCCACTGCAAATGAAACAAGAAAAACATAATTTCTGGAATTAAAACTTGGATGCTTCTTATTTTTAGAGGCTGAAAATCTTTAGCGCCCAACACAAAAGAATGAGGATAGAGTTTGAAGTATTGTACGCTATGTTGTTTCTTCTAGTTCTTTGAAATTTACACTTATTTTGTCTAAATGAAATTTAATTTTTGCTAACAAGCACGATTTCTCTGATACTGGTTGTTAATCGAATTCTTGCTATTTACTGACACAATTAGTCTATACCAAATAAAATGCTCATATTTGACTAAAATAAATCCAAGAGATAATGATTATTAAAATTGTGCCTGAAAGTTCGAAAAAGCAAAGTTTGGTTTGTTATCACAGCCCAAATTTGTGGAAAATCTCCTTTTCCATTTTTGACCAATTCTTACTAAATTTCATTAGTAACAGATTATAAATTCTTTTACATGGACAAGACGGGATTTTTACTTTGACGTTTTTTGTTTTGAAACAAAATGCTAAACGAAAAACAGTGGAGGAAATGGTACTAGCTTTGGTATAACTAGTATTTTTAAAAGCGTTGTTTGGAATTGTTTGAATCCATTCATTTCAAATATTTGAGTCAAATTTCGGCTAAAACATGAATTGTCTAATATCCCCTTTACCATTCAGAGAACGAATTTTCATTCTATGTTGACTTTTATAATTTATTTGTAAACTTGTAATCCGAAGATTTTACGTAGCGGGGTACATTTACATAGTTTGACAAATTATTTTATATATTTCTTCCTCGTATGAACTAGTCTTAAGCAGTTGTCTCTAACGCAAAACATTGAAATACGTTGCTGTGAAAAAGAATTCTCGGAAGGGTATCTTTACGATTAATCCAACAAAACACGTCAAGACATGGAGTCATTGGTACTTCGGGAAAGACACATCTTGAACAGGAAACAACAGAAAACGTGTGTGAGCATGAAATATGCAAAGAACTGTTCGGAATTTTGTGTTAAGTCAATTTCCCACTGAACAAATTAGCCATTTTGTAAGTACAAAGGAAAATAAAATTCCACAGTAATTTTGCCCTAGTAAGATTTAGCAACATGAAATGAATAAGTTTATGTACCTGTTATAATCAATGATTAGCAGCCTTACTCAATAAGGTTTTCCAATCTGATTTCAAAGTAGTTCTTGGTTTCAAAACACGTAAAGTATTCTGGCTAAAGAAGGCCCGATATCCTGATCTAATGAAACTTAGCAACCTGGATTAGAAAAATTAACAAGGATTAAGTACTTTTAGTAACCTGGTATAAAAATACATTAACAAATTGCATTTAGAGCATTTCTTAGCTTGTCTTTGGAGCATTCATTCACCCAGCTTTAATACCGTCTGAGAACTTTTTGAAGGCAAATTTAACAATTCGTAGCAAAGCAGACTAGCTAGAAGACTTTGAGAAAACAGTACAGTTTTTGGAAACTTGGCATTAAGAAAGTTATGCAGCCTGATCTAAAATAGTTAAAGAATCTACTTTACGGCACTTTTATGGAAAATGAAGAATTAAAAATACACCGAAGGTCCTGCAAGATTTTGTTTAATTCACAGCAATAATCAGAGCTTAAAATATTCTTCATCTGGATACCAAATGGTGATGGGTGGTAAAGAAAGTGTAAGGATAACGAGCTTAAGTGAAAGATATGCTTGCAAAATGATCTAGAGAATAGGGTTGTTAGCCCAGGTCCGTTTCGCACGTCATTTTCCACAGTAACTGGACTCACACGATGTCCTTCAGAGAGACTTGGTTGTGGCAGTGAACAATTTTTGGCCTGTTGACCTTCCTGACGAAAACCAAAGGCTTTTTCCTTTATGAAGTCTTGTTGGCAGCACAAGGAGTCGAAGGCGGAGCCTCATGGTTACATAGCAACTACACTTACCATTACGCCCTGGCTCATCTGGTGGTTAGCTCATGTGATACTAACTAAATTGAACCCAGTTCGGTGTTCACAATTTTTTTACTTTTGTACAATTCCAATTCATCTGCATCTATATCATTTTGAAAAACCTTTGTAACGTGTCAACATAAGCGAAAATTTCTTCACTTTAGAAGAAAAACTTTGTCAAACAACCATCGTTATTTAATCCTTTGATATATATTCAAGAAAATAACCCCCAAGTTCCAGCAAAAGTACCTGAGTAAGTACTTTTACTACACTGTCTTGATACTGATGGACAAAAGAAGATAAAAAACAAATAAGCGTCAAAATTTGAAAAAATGAGAGTAAAGATCTTAAAAAAGTCTGATTCTTATTGGTAAAAGGAGTGTTCTTCTCCCAATTGAAAATACATAATGTCGGTTCCTTCGTTCCATTAATTACACATACATTGAACTGACTTTCTATTTAACAATCCAAATGATCCTGGATAGTTCGGCAAGATCACTGAGCAGATAGAAGGTGAACAAGGAAAATTGTACTGAAGAGAGCAGTCCTTTTTATTACGACGTGTATTTGTTAATTCTGGATACAATATCATAACAAGGTAGGTAATATCTGAATTTATTTACCGACGCGTATTGTTTAAATTTTTTTCGTACAGTTTTGACTTTTTTATTTCCCAAGACAGAGGTCAAGGATGTTTGATTAAAAGCTATACGCTAGGTAGACCAGGAGGTGGCAGTACACTTTCCAATTTTTAAATTCCTTGTGATTTTTACCCTGTCATTTTACAATAATTTCACTTGGCTTTCAGCTGTATAAGAGGTAACAGAACCATGTAATAGAGTGTTTAAACAAATCTAGTAATCATGAATATTATTTTTCAGTTATGTCACCAATTCATGTTATATCTTACAATTTTGAGGGAAAATCATTACGTTTGAAAATGAAGCTGAAATCTTAATTTACATTTATACATAATTAACGTCATAAAGATATATAAGTATTTGAGTTTGTTTCGCATAATTATATACAATAACATGACTTACTTTTCAAAAAATTTGTTTACTGGTCCACACGTTAATTACGCATTGTCAAAAACAAACACATTCTAGAAATTATCATAAGATATATTTATAAAACCACCTGAACATTTTTACTCATCAGTAATACATTTTTACTCTGAAAGTTCAAAAAGGTAACCTATAAATGCTGTAAAAAGCCATTAATACTAAAGTATATCAATTCCATAATCGCTTTGAGATGCTTTTTCAACGGTAGCTATATCTCTAGTCAAAAAAACATTTTGGTTCACAAAGAAGAACAGTTGATAATGGAATTAGGTTTAGGGGAAATGACAACTATTTTCACTGAATCAATTTGCATTAACAGACATTGCTTCCGTTTTAACCAAAAATCTTTGCTAATGTGACAATTTTTTACTCTCACGGTGTCATCACACCTTTTAAACATGGTTGATGTAGCTCATCGCCTCAAACAACATGGATGCTTTGAACTAATTCATGAATAATTCAAGACTTGGACTCAAACAGCATTCTGTTGAAATAAAACAGGTGTTCTTCCTAATGGTCATATTTCTAATTGCAGGAGAAAGTATAGCTTTACATAGACATTTCTTTGTTTGTTTGTTGTTAAGTATTTCAATGGATTAAAAGTATTATACATATAAATACTTGCGGCATTTGTTTCATGGTATATAACATTCCTTACATCTTGCTTCTTTTCACCGATGACACGTTCTTTAAGGTAAATTAACAGATATAGCATGCACAATTTCCCTAATCCGTACCTAACAAGATAGCACAATTCAGCTGATTTTTTCTCTTTCGCCTTCCTGTTACAGTTGCTAGAACAACATTGCCATCATCGGTAAACAGGGGGTGGTAAGTGAGGCTGACAACACAACAGGAACACGACTTAACAGCTCTTGAACCTCAATTTGTCATTTCCCCACCCCAGTCATATCTTTATTAATAACTTTCCACTGCCACAAGTCAAATATAGGTTTGGAATTGGATGTAAATCACGGATAAAACTTATTAAATCAAATTTCGTGAGTGCCCCCCTTGTTTCTTATGTCTTATTTACTTGGAAAAATAATAAGAACCAAATGTGGATGAAATCAGCAGCGCCAAGCTTGCAATCTTATTGTATTAATTACCGTTTCAAATTGTCAATTCAAAAGGTTATCGCAAAACCTTGCATGGAAAGTCTTCCTGTCTTCAAAAGTAAACTATAGTGTTGGCTATATATTAAAACATAGCTTTAGACAGTACTCACCAAGTTACTTTTTCTTTTTAGCCCTGTGGGAGACAAGGTCTCAATTATGTGCCTTTATCTCTGGGTTTCAACTGCTTATTTTTCGGCACTATTTTAAAGCAGTTTTCTTACAAAGAGATCTACCTTACCTCTCCTCGGGATGTTCTAGTTCTTCCTCTGAGCCTTTTACCTGTTTGTGTCAATTGAAAGACAACCTTAAGGATGCTTTGTGCATCAATTTTTAAAACGTTTTCGTCTCCCAGTTTTTAGTTGAAGTACTACCATATTTTGTTGTGTTACAGAGCTAACTTTTGAAATTTTTCTTGACTGGAACAGATAATTTGTAAACAGTTTAAAAAAATACTGTTATGCATTTCATTTCATTTTTTTATGTCTTATCAAAATTCAGCACCGTATATTAGTACATTTTTGACATTACTGTCTGACTTTTGAATGTAAGCTCATTTGCTTCAATTTTCCACGTTCGATTTAGCTTGGAAAGGCCATTGCGTGCTTTATCCATTTCTATTTTAATGGTCTTGAAGTCTGAGTTGTTTGTATCGACCAGATTTCACTCTACTGGCTCTCTACAGGCAATTAGGGAATCTTTATTCATTTGGATGGTACATACAGCGTTTTCTTGACGTTAAAATAACGGCGAACTTGTTTGGCCAATTATGTTAATCCAGTTGTTTATGAATATGTTAAAATATGATTACCTATTTGTTTCTTCCTTTTAATCTTGTTGTATTTGCTTTAAACAGCAATGTTTACAAAATTCATAAGAAAAATTCCCTAAGCCAGGAAAACGTTTGCATTCAGTTACATTAAATAGCAACAGCTTTTCCTCTCTGAAGTGAATCACTTGTATTTTCAATGGTAAAAGCTAGCGAAGCCCAACGTCATCTCTTAGATCAATTAAAATCTTCAGGTAAAACGTTGCGTATACACCAGTATTGCAACCCCTTCTCCTTTTCTGGAAACTTAAGTTGCTTGAAAATGTCGTAAAGCCTTGACTACCACGAATAAAGAGTATTTTGGTAAAAAAAATATTAACATTCCACATTTTATGCCTTCTTTTTTGACACCCACTAAGACCCCCTAATATTGTCAATCCTTTCGGCACAAATTAGAAAGTTTCGTACAACGGACAGTAATTTCTTTGTCAACTTCATTTCTGGTTGTTGTTGTTGTTAAAAGAAGACACTTTTAGGTAAACAAAAGTTAAGGGCCAAAAAGGAAATAACAAATTAACTCTGATCTCTTGTATTTTAAAAAGCTAGCTTTAAGATATAAGATCGCTTTTAAAAATTTCATGTAAACAAAAGTTCTTACAATTGATGTCCAATGCATAGGGTATCACCGATTATTTCAGAAGGTTTTTGAAATTTCGTAAACAGATCTTTCTTCTAAAAGACCCCCTAATTTATGTAGTTGGGAGGTAGAGACGTAATTTTCCATTTATCATCCTGAAAAGCTAGTTAACTAATTTTAACTAGTCAATACATCAGTAAATTTTCTTATATTCTTGTTAAACAAGAAACGTTATCTCTTGGAATCTTCTAAAGTATTATCTTTTCAAATCGTCCTGGGAAACTCTCTTGCCAAAAGATGTCAGAAAGCAGAACTTTAGTGCTGTTATTGTTGTTGTATTTTGTTATTTGTTTATAGTCTTGTCGGCTTTTTCCACCATCTGTACAAACATTGACATGAAACCATCAGACATGTCACAATCAGATTGACAGCTAACCATTAGTTATAGTTTTATTTTATACCAACGTGATTTCAGTCGACGTCTTTGTCAAAAAAATTGAACTCAGTTTTCCAAAACTGACCGTGAGTTTGAGGATCTAACAAAAGGATGACCTCAAGGTCAGCTCATTTGCTAATCTGAAATCAGCAATTTTGTATATGAAGGAAGTCATTTGTTGGGAAACACAGTCAGTGATTCAACTTTTAACCCAGGTGATTTCCATAATCTGATAAAAGCCAAAATTAATTTCATTTGGAAATGCTGGAACTTGTTTTGATTGGAGATTTGAACCTTTTAAAAATTTATTACAACAGTGTTTGCCCAGTCAACTACTAAGAGGTCCACCCATGATACTCTTATGGTTGTTGAAGGAGAATATTATCATTTTACATCAGACAAAGTCATTATCTGTTAAAAACTAAAAAAGGTGTTTTTGGAATATCTTGTGTTGAATTGTAGTAGCATAACTTTTTCTATGGGAGGTTGGGGGAAGTCTCAGTTTATTTGATTGAATTTACATTTTGTTATGTTCCTCCTCGTTTTCATAAATTTTCAAAGTCCATTTTCCAGTGATTCGGTGGTCAAATTAGCAATATTCCTTTTTAACTCGAAACGACTCTCATGATAAAGTACAGTATTTGTATTTCAGTTTTAAGCAGAATGTCATCTTTCTGGTGAAGCTCACTGATCTGATAGCCTCTCCATCTTGAATTAAGCATACGTAGTTTGATTATTGAAGTCAATAACATAGTTGGCTGTCAGATTGGCAAGAGACCTCACTGAATCACCTTGATTTTTCATTATGGTTAATGGTATTTGACCTTCGCTCCACTAGGAAATGTAACGCTGCCAGATGCTATGCTAATGCCGTACGTCAAGTATCTTTGATTAAATTATTGACAAGCTAATAGAAGCTGCAGTAGTCACCAGATAAATTAATATTGTACTTCTTTTTTAACTACCTGGTCAGAAACAGCTTTGTATTTCTTTTATCCGATCACATTATTTCTTTTTTCAGTAAATTAACTTTTAGTTTTCAAAACTGAGACAGCGCAGTGCAAAATGAAGCAAAAAGAAATTGGTTAAAATTCAATCATAGCAGCGTAGAAGTACCATGTTTTGCATGTTATTGCTGTTGTCTCATAAATTTGCTGCCTCCATTCAGCTCTGTTTTAGTGTCTTTGTTTAGGTGGTAAACATCTGTCTTTGTCACCGCCTTTATGTTGTCAAACCATTTTGTTGCAGGTCTTCCTCTACCTCTTTTGCCTTCGATTTTCCCTTGCATTATGAATTTTTCTTTTGTCTGCTCTGCTTATGTGGCCATAATAGATCCATTGTCCTTTACTGGTGGTAGTCAATAGTGATCCATCTGTTTGGCACAAGCTGTGTAGATTACTTCATTTACTATTAGTGACAGCTTTTAACAAGATGCTTTAATAATCAAGATTTCTTTGGTATCTAAGGAAACCCAACTGGTCGTTGCACACAGGTACCTAAAAAATGGGATTCTGAATAAAATGTCTATCGAATTGTTTTTCAAAAATTAATAAATAGGAGGTGACATTAGAAAAGGGGTTTAATTTTGGAACGTCAAAAAATTTGATATCTTTTATCTATCATCATCATCATCATCATCATCATCGTCATCATCATCATTATCATTAAAAAATAAACAACAATACTGTGATCATTTCAGGGCTGTTTTAAGGTTCTTTTTGCTCTTTGGTCATTTAAAACATTATAAAAAGACATATCTGCTGCTGTAAGATACTTGAGGTTCAATGAATTGAATCTGATAAAATTTAACTTTGGTGCTGAATTATTATTTGATGCACAAGTATGTCTAAGCTACACAATTCGAATAAAAGCCCATTTTAGAAGTATATGTTGCATCCATGCAACTCAATCGTAACATCTTCCACTTTTTCGCAACCAGTCAGTGCTGATGCCCCCAAAACACAGAGGTACTGGTCAAAATTGGTAATAATTATTATCCTATTAAAACAATAATAACACAGGTGTTTGATTATTTTCTACTTAAGATTTTCCAGCTGTTTTTACATACTTTTATCTTGGACTCAAAAGAGTATCTTATTGTCACTCCTTTCCTGAGCTTTCGACGCTAAACACTTCCTTTATTTGTATCTCTATAAATGAATTTTTTCAAAATACAATACTAGCATAAGAATTATAGAGTGTGTACTTATTGCCGTATTATATAAAATGGATATTGTTTTATATCGTGACTAAAAAATTGAGGTTTGTTCCGTTGTTTACCACGTACATTTTCAAAAAAACGTTTTGCAAAATCCCATTTTCGGTCAACTGATATTCCGACCTTGTATTCCCAACAGTAAAAACAAATGGGTAATTTAAAAGAATAATAAAGCTTCTGAGATATTCTGTCACGAAAAGAAAAAACCTCTTTTCACAGCTGAGCAGGTGTTTGGACAGATACGGATTTTATTAAACATGGCAGTAACTTAGTGTATTCAATAAAATTCCTGTTTTAGGCTTCTCTGGGCATACTGGATATTGAAGTCACTTTCTAAGTTAATCTCAAAGAGTACATAACGGTGTAAGTGAAACTTATAGAATGAAAGCACCCCCCTTGTTATTCACGCCCAGTCAGTTTGGTAGCCTTAGTTAAAACATTTTGATTAGTAGTTTCGTCAAGAAAAACAACAACACAGATCTGCGAAATATTTGGCACGTGTTTTTTTTCAAGCTTCCTTTCTTAATGTAATTACACTGAACTTTAAAATGTATCTATTTTTCAGTCATTAAATTTGAAATCTGACAAAATCTTGTAAGTGCAAACAGAGCAAAGCATATCTTTTTCATTGTTGTTTTTTGGAAACTGGAAAAGTATATTCTTCGTTCCTGAATCGATGCTGGTGATAATATCAGCACAATTTTTTTTAACAACCAAAGCTAAAAAGTAACTAAGTAAATAACAAATAAAAAACTAAAGTAGTTTCTCTATTCTGGTTTATTCAGCATGCCGTTAACCGGCAATTGTAATTAATAGACGCGATCTAAGTCAAAGAAACTGGCCTTGAGTAATAAACACTTCTTCCCCATCAACAAAGAACTTTTATCGCTCTCAGAAAAGCTACAGTTCACATGGTTCGCCTTTAGCACAGGATGTTTATTCTAGCACAAGGAACTTTGAAGATATATCTTTGAAGCTGTTATAGAAGTACACAAAATAAAAGTCGTTATTTCAATTTCTGGTTATGAGACGATATTCGAGTGAAGAAAAGTGTATTTCTCTTGTTTGTGGAAAAAGCACATTTTTAGCCAATGAATAAAAGATTTTTATCAAAACCTGCAATGCACATTTCAGAATGAACCTTGAGGATCAGGATAAAACATGATTGAATGTTTTATAGTTTCTGGGATTTTGTTGTTGTTGAATTATGTTTGAGAAATATAAATGCGAAATATTACGCGAAAAACTATACTTTTTGTAAAGCTGGTATGAACGGAGGGATCATACAAAAGACTATTACTTCTGTCAAGCAAGTTTGAAAAGTGAGCTAAAGATGAAAGGATTTATTATTATTATTTATTATTATTTATTATGCATATTATTCAACCTTCACTAGAGTTCATTAGTAATCATTTTCTATGAAACCAAGGCCTGCAAGTTCAGGTATTCCAGCCTCCACATTTTCTACTCATGTCAACTGAGAGAGACTCTTGATGAGGCTGCTGATGATCTGTCTGATCCAACAACGTTACGACCTTTAAACAAGGCAAAGCTTTATGATTAAAAAATTTTGGGGGTTTGTTAAGGGAAGCAGCAGAGTTATCAGACCTCTGCCAGGATGACTTCCTTGCTAACCATATTTCCAACCACTTGTTAAAAGATTTGAAATGTTTCTTCATCTCTGATAAAGCCATCCTTTTCTTATAATGTAATGGTGTATCCCAGCGGGAGCACTGCTATAAAAAAAGTGGTACCTACCTTAATTGAGAAGATTTAATAAAAGTACTCTTTCACTGACATTCTCTTCAAGTGCAAGTGCCTTCTTCAAGTTATTTGCCGTTAGCTAGACAAATTTCCTTGGATATGTTTTCTGTTAAGGATCCTTTTTCTAAAAAATCTCTGACTATGGGGAAAACAACCCCTTTTGAAAATCACAGGCCCTGGGGTTGACACAAATTTACACCATTTGCTCAGTGAATTTAGCAGCAAGGGTGAATACCATTTTTAATATAGGGGTGCAACTGCTGGGTGCTGAATATACTCTTATTAATGGACTATATGTGTTTTGAGTGATAACTATTTGTAGATATTTCAACCCAAACTTTGAAGATCTTCCTTTTGTACAGTAGAAATAGTATTGCTTTTGTTTCTACCGCTCACCCTATCCAGCTAAATCAGTGGTACAGGAACATGAAGAGTGTTTTATCAGGATTTATCTATCTCAATCACAGCTTACTCCTTTTCTCAACTTCAAAATAAATGATAAATACAATATTAGTGTCATAAAATTTCAGATATCATTTATTACAACTGCTTGAAGAAAACCTTAAATGACAGACGATAATTGGATTATGGTCACCCTTGAGTGTATTACTTCTGTTGTTTTTTGGAAAAGAGATAAAATATTGCACTTCTTAGGGTTGCTTCTACACCTCAGTTACTCTATTAGAATTGAAGCCTGATCATAATGCCATTTGTATTACTGGAACGCTTTTGATATTTAATTTTCCTGAATCAAGACTTTGTAGTGTTATGTTACTAGACAGTAAGCTTTATGTTATCTTTTCTCGAGTTGTTTCATTTATGCTTTGGTAATAGTTACAAAATGAGTTTTTACATAATGGGTAAAAAAACATGGTTACATAATAACCATGTTTTTTGTGTGGGAGAAGCCAGAGCTGACGGGTGTGACTGTTAGGTGTTTGAGCGGTCTGCGAAGGCTGAACTGAAGTCCGGCTCGCATAACGTCCAGGAAAACACCACTAGTGGACCATAGTCTGATAATCTTTCCGTTTGTCTTCATAGTATACAGGGACGGATTAAAAAACTTCATGAAGGCCATACCTGGAGAAAACGGAGTGTACCATTTCTTGGTAGGAAGCTTTTCTTAAGTTCATGATGCCAAAAGTAAGAGTAAATTTGTTGATACTCTATATATTAGGGGACGTATGACGCAATCAACATTTGAAGGTGTCATAAGTAGACACATGAACAAACCAAAGCGAAGTCCCTGAGTGTTATTCAAGTCAATCACTGCAAACACTTTTAGGAAAAGGACGCATTGTACACACTGAATTATTGGAGAAACTGATATAGTAGTATAAATGTTTATGAGAAGGATAAACATATTGATGCACTTACTGAATGCACAACTAGATTGCTTTCCAAACACGTATGGTGCTTATGCAACAGCTTTCGTAAATTTTGTGAGTAATTGGTATACTATCTAAATGTCCATGCTACCCAGAATCACACTTTTTCTTCTTAATTTCGATATTTGGAGTATTGCGATAAAAATTGAAATTTGTGCATTTATTCTCGTTCAGGATCTACTTTATAGCATTTCCTTCAATAAAGACTTTGGAACTTACTGACTGTAATTCTTCTTACATCTCAGAACTCAAAGAAGAAATACTCATACTCAAGCCCCGTACCCAGATTCCAGACTGAAATAAAGAATATTTAATGACATGCAGTCTACCCAACTACAACATGTTGACTGTAGCAGTAAAACTACTCTTATAAAACAAAGAAAGTAAATATAAGTTTTTTGAAAAGTAAGAGGTAAAAAAAATTATGCATAAAGATATTTTAAAGATAGTTAATAGTAAATAGATAAGGTTACAGCTAGGCACTTTGCTGCCTATATGGGCTGATGGCAAACTATTGATCAAAAGCTGCTTAATTAAAGTTATTATTGCTGAATATTTAATCCAGGCATTCTGTGTCATAAAAATAGTTGATCAAATTTACAGCCAAGGTAGAGGCTATAGCCCATAAATACTGGTTGCCTTTTCCTCCTCCTCTTTTAAAAAAAGCCCTTGCAACACTGCCGACCAAGCTTTAGCTATAGTGAAATGTTTAATACTAAATTCCTTGACCACCCATCAGTGTGCTCATGGCACATTTTTTTTCTGTAAAATACGTGTTACATGAAATGAATTATTTATTTGTTCAGAAGTACACTTAATCTTAGTATGGAATAGTATGGACAAAGCTGATGGCTTTGAATTGACGCCGCGTTATTTCTAATGACATATATCTCAGGATTAAGTCAACATACAACTGCAATAAGCAGAGAGATCAACAAAATTAACCAATGTTCTTAATGAGAATCCAGACAGATGGTCAATACAAAATTGTAAATGCCATAGTGTGGATAAATTATCTTTATTGTTAGGAAGACTATAATTCTATTTTTGAGCATTGTTAGGTGGTTTTTCAAGTAAAATGATAACTTGATATGATAATTTGATGCTAATTACCAGGATAAATAAATGAAGTTCCTATCTCTGAAGCTACTTTTAGTGAAAACTTCATTACATCAGGTAGTTAAAGGTTGTACGAACTCTTTCTCTTCAAATAAGGTACCTTTAATACTTTTGTAAGTTTCAAATGCTGGAAAATCTCTGAAAATATGGTACTATTTCTTAAGATGTTGTAACTGGTAAGTTTTTAACTTGTTTGATGTTTTTTCATGACACAATTTTCCTTATAAGCTGCTGGTAATTTAAATACCACAAAGAGTGAAGTTAGGCAGGCATGTCTATAAAAAGTATTTTACTTTTTCATTGTGTGTATTATTACATATACAGTACAAATTGCCTTAGGCTTTTTTGGGTACATACATTACTGTTTTTGCCTTTAGCACTCTAAACCTTTTCTTGGCGCGCTTTAGGAAGA
This sequence comes from Morbakka virulenta, assembly GCA_003991215.1. NCBI lineage: Eukaryota > Metazoa > Cnidaria > Cubozoa > Carybdeida > Carukiidae > Morbakka > Morbakka virulenta. The sequence goes on from RDPX01000405.1 coordinate 432,776, forward strand.
ATAAGCAGTAACCTGTTTATTAACATACCTAGAGACGCGTTAAAAAACTATCTTGTCCAAGTGAACTATTTAACCATTAGATCTTCATGAAGCCTTGATACCCTCCAGATGGAACTGCATCTCTGCTGAACTAGCCTTTTATGTGCTATCTATTACTAGTTGGGGTGTAGATTTTTTATGACTGTATGTTTTATGGAGGTAAATTTCAATTTTTTTATAATTGAATTAACTTTGCCACCTTTTTTGTTTCCTGAAAGAAAGTTTTACCAAATTATGATGATTTTTCATAAACCATATGAATTATTTTGTATTTTTTAGTCTTTTCATTGATTTCTCCCCTTTTGTTCTTCAGTTCCTAGCAGTTGCTACAAATGCAGGCTGTTATTAGAGCTAGCATCTAATCAGCTTGTTCCCTAGATTTATATTTCTGTTTTCATCTCTTTCATAGTTTTTTGCTCCTTCTAGATGATACCTCTGGGGTCTCTTTCTTTTCCTCTTCAGTCAAAATGACACAGGTATACTCTAGATAGCTGTATGTTAATAGCGATCTTTCTTTATTCTACTTTTGTTGTCAATATTTTTAGCTTTACTTTCTTGACAGTTCTCAGAACTACTTCTTCTAGCTTGTTTTTGCAATAGCTCAGTAGCGTAAATATTTCGACGTTGACTCTTTCTTTGTTTCCAGTACGCTAATTATACCAATCCGATAGGCTTCCTAGTTATAATCTATTCCCCACCTTACAAGTAGTTCATTTAGGCTTCTTTTTACACAAGGTACTTGGTGGAACTCCAGTTTTACAGGGAAAATTTACAGAAATTACAACTCGAAAAACTAGAGAAAGTTGATTAAGTTAGCTCTACAAATGAAATGAGTACATTTTCATATATATATATAGTTCACCGATTTTTCTATTGGTATGCTTGTTATTTGGAACTTGAACTATTACAAACAAAATACTTTTTTTAACACAACTGAAATAATTTATCCTGACTATTGCGAACACTATTATTTCAAAATGTTAAAATTTGACTCGATTTTCTTTGATCCCCATGCAATAACAGCTTACGGAAATTTAACATTTTTTCAAGGAAGGATAATATAAAAGTTGAGATTGATTAAATTTTTATTTTTTAATTCATATATAAACGAAATATAAAGGGAACCTCTTATGTTAAATATATTAAATATGAGAGAGCAGGGGCGGAGATCTAATTCCGATCAGAATGACCTCCCTTTCTTTTATGTTGACGATCTAAACATTTCTATGGTGGATGCAATGAAATAAACATTGTTCCTTCTCACCAAATCGAATAGTTTGGGTTTAAGTACATCGCTATAAGATAATCCTAAAAGATTGCACCGCTGATTTTTCAAAATATAATCAGATTACTTGTATCCAGAATTGTATTTACTTCAAGCTTTCGTTTGTTTCATATAGCCGCAATGTCTTTTTTGAATGAAACTCAAACTGGATTTTATTAATCAAATTAAATTTCCGTTATGGAATAGGGTTTAGGAAGTTCCAGTAAAAAAGGTAACTATAATAAACACCTTAACTTATTTCTCATACAAGCAATGTTGTTCAACTTACGTTGGCAGATATTATTGACTCGACACAAACGTAGAAAATTTCATGACAGATTTCAAGATAATGTCAAATGTTTATTTAAATAGAAAAAAGGACTGTTTATTTAAATAAAGCAGCGGAGTATTATCTACCATAAAAGGCTTTAATTTTGCGGGTTTTAAAAGTTAATTAGACCGAAATCTTTTAGGACACTCAAAAAAAGAAACAACTTGAAAAGTCTGAAGCACCGCAAAAGTAATCACCAGACAATAGGCAAAGGTATCATCAAGCAGGTTTGAAGTTTATCCAGTCAAAAAACTCTAAATAACTGGTGTCATTGTTAAAAAAGAAGAAAGATAGTGCACTAAATATCTAAGTGTAACAAAGCCTTTGATGGCTACTTACGTTTTTGAAATACAGAAGCGTCACTTTCTAAACGAATTTAGCAGAATCTAACTTAATAACATCCAAAAATAATTTATTCCTGGCCAGAAACATCACTTTCAGCTTTCTAGAGTATCTATAATTCAAAGACAAATTATACTAGCAGGCTCTATAAAATGTTAATGGACTTTGACTATTTCATGTCTACCAGTTTTACTTATTTACCCTAATGGGAAGAATCTTCAGCACTTATCCAGCAGTAGTTTGTAGTTTTGGTACAAGCCATTAAAAACCATTGTTAGAAAATTATCTGTTTCGTACCAAGTTGATACAAAACATCAAAAGATTTGGTTGGAAAGGGGGATTTTCGAAGAGTATGGAAGAAAGTTGGATGGACGGTTTGAGTTCGCTGGAACAAATGTTGTACCTCTTATCGGCGTTTGTTTTGTGCAACTAACTATAGAATAAAACAAAGCAATCGGAACATTTTTTCTTTCTTTGAACAAAATTTCAAAATATATTTAATCAACCAAAATCAGCCTGAACTGTAAAAAGGAACTCTTTGAAATTACTTCACTCCACTTGGAGCTGAAAATAGATTGGAATTATGTTACCATGGAAACACATTTCTTTCACATAGCTAGGGCATCTACATGAAGATAGGACATTTCTGAAAATAGGTAAGATAATATAAAGGACTTGTAGGAGAAAAAATTTCACAATTCGCCAGCTGCCAAGCCAGACTTTATCCCGAAGAAAATCAATGTATTGGCTTCAGAAAATCTGAAGGTACGCTTCGAGAAAAAGCTCCGCTGGGAAAATATATTGGGTCAAGTTCAGGTTTGCGTTTTCGTCATTTCGTAAATTTAATACAAAGGAAGAATGCTAGATTGATCTATGTTACGTCGTGATGGTTTTCTCAGAGATTGCTATATAAACCTGGTTTTTCTATATCAAATACAAGCAATAAAGAGGAAATTTAGTGCAAAATACTTGAAAATGTGCCTCTGGGCCTCCTTAATTTTAATGTCTGATTTCTAGGCCCGAAAACTAGTCACGTATTTATCAATCCAGGCTTAATATTGTACTCTGATAAGTGAAACAAGTTTTTAAAGAAGCGGATGGCAATAAACTTTGATTCAAAGTGACAAAAAGTACTGTAGTTCCAATTTACTAATAACCCCAGAGTCAATGTATACAGTCTTAAATTTCTTCAAATACTGCTACTGTTAAATTTGAAAATGTGACAGCTTTTTATTGTACTTCCATACCCATAACCATTTGGAATATTTTTTTAAAATCTCTGCTGGTAATAAACGAGGAAGTAAAAAGGGTATTTTTAATCACACTTCTTTACCGATAAACGCCAATACCTTGCCGACAAATACGTTTCATAGTGTCGATAAAGCACCCTGGCATTAGTTTTTAACTAGATATTTTAAACCCAGCTTTAAGGAAGTAAAAAGGGTATTTTTAATCACACTTGTTTACCGATAAATGTCAATACCTTGCCGACAAATACGTTTCATAGTGTCGATAAAGGACCCTGGAATTAGTTTTTAACTAGATATTTTAAACCCAGCTCTAAATAAACATTTCCGCTGAAATCCCGTTACGGGTTTAATTGGTTTCGAAAATAATAATGGCTGAAACAAGACCATTTTGTTGCTTACAGAGAAGAGTTGGCTCCACCTCTGTTTAATATTTTCGACAAGTGCTCAGATTATATTTATGACCTTTTTAAGATCTTTTTCATATTGGCACAAGATTTTTTGTGAAAAGAAGTAGAAAAATGTTGCCCGAGCTCCCATCACCTCTGTTGCACTGCACGATACTTTACGAGCTTTTCCTTATCTCTCTGACACAGGAAACGCTGAGGTATAAAACGAACCTGTAAACTTGGTAAGTAACTGACTGGTGCCCTAGTTATTCATAGTAGAGAATAACTATGGCACATCTCACTTCATGATCATCAAATGAATATTTCATCAATTACGATAAGATGTGATTCATGCGCTGAAATTCAGATAACAACACGCTTCATCAAAATAAATGTATTTTCGCCATTTTGTTTTTATCTACTTTTTTAATCGTAAGAGGTCACCATCTTTATTATTCATGGAAGCAAACTCTAAGTTTTTACAATATTTGTTTCAGGTGTTTTTTAATTTGACTGAGAATACGTTGCTGAATTCATTGTGATATAAGATACTTGCACTTTTTTTCAACACATTGTGCCATGAATAGTAAATGTAAGTTTTGTAAGAAAAATTAATTTTAATTATTTTTAAAAGTATTAATTTTTGAGTTGAGAAATTTTATGTTTACCGCTCATACAACAGTGTTCTGGAGCATTCTGCAATACCTTAAAAAACCCGTCGTTACCCAAATTAAAACTGTTTTGATAAACTGAATCATCAGATGTTTGCTTTCTCGAGGACGAGACACTTCTTCACGCAAAAGGTTGTAGGGGTAATAAAATATTTAAATAGAACATGCGCTTTGATACCTGAAATCAGTTTATTCCATGGTGTGATTTATCACAATTAAGAAAAATTTGTTAACTGAATATCTGAAACTTCTTCATGCTTGTCACCAATATTTTGAAATTTTGGCTTGTGTCCATCTCAAATGAAAAAAATATTTTGCTGATTTGTTTAAAGATTTACAAGTTCTTTTCTTCTCTGAGCATGGATTAGTCTTCCATTTTATTACAATAACCAACAAATCTATAACATTTAAGGATTGCAATAGAGTAATGGTTTCTATTCTTGTTAAAGGTGATTAAAAAAGAAAAAAATGAACCTTTATTTTGCCAAACATTTTGAACAGGAAATTGTGATTGAAAATAAATAACGATTCACATCCAGGATATTATATAAATGGAAAATAATACTATGTGTGTAAAATATGATAGCAACACTACATACTGTTTGTAATACCAAATACATCCACCTCTTGAACATGTAAAACTAATTGTATCTCTTTTATGATCCAAAATGACGTCATATACATTCAATAAATCAGGATAAAGTATGGCTCTTTACATTGTAGAAAACATGTCATCTTCACAGTTTTACAATTGGTAAATAAAACAACTTGGAGCTCACTCATATTTGTTTAAGAAAGAGATGGTTTATACTCCTTAAACAATTTAATATTTCCATTAAATTGTTTATGAAATATAAACCGTCTCTTTCTTAAATAAATATGAGTGAACTTCTGCTGATTTTAATTTCTTATTATCAAGGTACTTGCTCGAACATCGTTTAGCAAATGAAAAATTAGAATACAAATCTTTTGAAACTATCTGTATTTTATGAACTTTTCAGGATATCTATAGCATTAGTCTGCGTTTAAAAACTTTTTTCAAAGGTAGAAGACTTTTCAACTGATTTGTGTATTTTTCGGTGTGCTGAATCCAAAAGTATCATCCCTTTTTTGGTTAGGTCAAGTTTTTGAGATATGATTAGTCCACGTTTTGACCCTTGAATAGTACTCGGGGCTGTATCTGGCCCAACCTTTGTTTTTACAATAAAAACAAAACTGGAGCAGCCTCAATCTCAAACCGAAACTGCATCTGTCTTTAACTTTAGGAAACTGAAACTGAAACTGAAACCTTTTCTTTTTACACCTGGAAGGTCATTTATTTCTAGCAGAGATGAACTCCACTTAATGTGACTTGAAATCGCAAAGAACAGGTGTAGTGTTTCTATTTAGTATTTTAGATCAAGAGAGAATGGATTGCAAATGTACAAATCATCCTGGCAGGTTCTGTTATATATGTGGTAATGTGATTCTTCCTAATCGACTTCTAAAAAAAGTGATTTTGTGAATAAGGCATATCATACTTACTTTGTAATGAAGCTTGAAGACCAGGACAAGCCATTCGCACTCCATGTTAGCTGCATGACATGTGTTAAGAACGTGCGTGATGGGAGGAATAACAAAAGGAAAAGTATGTCATTCGCTGTTCCTATGGTGCGGAGAGAGGGTAAAGATAATATGACAGACTCAAATTTGTGCATTGCTAATCTTCATGGAATCAATCACAAGAGCAAGCATTGAGTTCAGTATCCTGATGTTTTGTCATAAGACCATTCCCTCATGGCCTAGACTTACTTGTTCCCAAGCCGGATGTTGCAATGGAATCTAGCTCTGAATCGTAATCTGATAACACATATGAGAGCACAGAGGGTGAAGAATACATGCCAGAAGAGAATGACCAGCCAGTGCCTCTAACACAAGCAGATTTCAATGACCTGACACAAGACCTAAACCTTTCAAAGGAATCTGCACCGCTTCTGGGTTTTTGTCTTTGTGTGAACAATTTTCTGGCACCCGGAACAGCATTCTACTTGTATAGAGAGCATGAAAGAGAATTTAGAAAGTTTTTCACAACCCAGAGAGACTAGACATTGGTTTACTGCAACATCATTGTTGATTTGATGAAATCAATAGGAATGGACTATGCTACCAAATGGAGACTTGTTATCGACTCGTCCAGCAGAAGGCAGTTCTCCTTCATAATGCAAATAAATACTCTTCAATTCCAATTGGTCATTCTGTACAAATGAAAAAATCCCATGACAACATGGGGCAGTTTCTGTCTTCTCTAAACTACCATGACCTGGGTTGGATGATCTATGGAGACCTTAAGTTTTTTGGATTGGTTTTGGGACTACAGGGTGGGTACACAAAGTATGCATGCTTTCTCTGTTTGTGGAATAGTCAGGATGATGATCAACATTATGTCAGACAAGAATGGTTGCCACGACAAGGGTTGGAGCCTTGTTTGTACAATGTTTATCCTCGCCCTCTTGTTAAACCAAACAAGATATTACTTCCACCCTTACATATCAAACTGGGACTCATGAAGAACTTTGTAAAGGCAATGAACAGGGAAGGCAGAGGGTTTACTTTTTACTTCAGCAGACCTTTCCTCGGAAAAGCTTTGAAAAGTTTAATGCTGGCATTTTTGATGGGCCTGAGATACGGGAACTCACGAAGGACTCAATTTTCGGTGATGTTCTGAGTGCAGCTGAGCTGTCTGCCTGCAACCTTTTTATAAAACAACAGGAGTGCAGAATACAAGAAGGAAGTTGACGAGCTCTTAAACAACTTTCAAAAATTAGGGACTCTCATGTCAGTCGAAATGCATTTAGACTATGTACCTCAGAACTGTGGAGACTTAAGTGAGGAACAGGGAGAGCGTCTCCACCAGGACATTCGTGTCATGGAAGAACGATTCTAAGGCCGGTTGGATGGTAACTGTCTTGTGGATTACTGTTGGTGTTTGAAACGAGACGTGCACCGGAGAAAGTCACTAAAAAGTCCCTTCATCCATGATTAGCTTTTGTGTAATGTATAACCTTTATTTTCTGAAGTTTGTTAGATAAAACACATGCTTTTTGTAAAGCACTGAATCCAAAATTAAAGGTAATAAATAGCACTAAAGGGCATTAAAGCAATTATTTTACAACCTCATATCTCAAAAACGTAATCTGATTGGACAAAATGAGTATTAATTTTGGATTTTGTATAGCAAACTACCCAGCTATTACATGCGAGACCTTTAAAACTTTGCAGGCCAGTGTATAGTTAATGAACTTAGAAACTACAATAATGTGCAATGCTCATTTTTCTTCAGGATGAAACATTTTAGACAATGTGGGAGTAATAATAATTATGAAATAAGATAATAATGAGTTAGAAAATGGTATAAAAAGGAAAATTTATTTATGATAGCATTTTATAACGACATAGACAAGATAACACTAGGAAACAATTTTAATGTTTTGTTTCGGTTTACAGCTAATTCCTACAATTCTGACATGCAGAGTCCTAAAATACTCTCATATTTTCTCCTATACGTCCAGCTTTTTCTCAGTGCAATACCACGCAAAACTGCAATTTCTTTAAAAATTCAAGTCCAGCATGTGGTACACAAGTTGGATTAATATTTTTTCTACCCATCCCTTTGTAACAATTTGACTCAACCACAAAGAAAATAACTGCATTGAACTGACAAAGCACACCAGAGCTTGCTCGAAAATACCGAAACGGAGGAACGTTTGTCAACATGGATCGGACTGCACATATGTATAAAAAATTGGCAGTCGTTTTCTGATTTACACACAACAAACGTTATCCAAGGAAAGAAGTATAGTGTCTCAATAGCTACATATCTTTGAAATTTCTATTAGCTGACATATAAGGACATTTTCACATTGTTTGCCGTGACACAAGGCTCAGGATGTCATGCTACAAGAATGTAAGCAGATATTACCACTGTATGCAAGTAATTAGCTCTAGTAGTTTGTGAGCATGTCTTTAAACAAATTTATGTACCTGAATGAGTGCATTTTGGCAGCGCTCTTCCATGTTTTCAATTTAGTAATTTTATATAATCAACAATCCCATTTAAATCTTTATTTGCACTGCATCTTTGCTGGTAACCGCATAAAGGTTGCATGTGACTTACATAATATGACCTCGACTTATGTCTAATAAAGTGCGAATTTCAAGGCTTGTGGGTATGCTGCACAGCAAGAACAGGAGGCAATATTTGAACTTTGGGCCTCAGTATTAGTAGGAAAATANTGTGATAAATTATTTTAATAGTGCGGAAATGTAAGCAGATATTACCACTGTATGCAAGTAATTAGCTCTAGTAGTTTGTGAGCATGTCTTTAAACAAATGTTTGTACCTGAATGAGTGCATTTTGGCAGCGCTCTTCCATGTTTTCAATTTAGTAATTTTATATAATCAACAATCCCATTTAAATCTTTATTTGCACTGCATCTTTGCTGGTAACCGCATAAAGGTTGCATGTGACTTACATAATATGACCTCGACTTATGTCTAATAAAGTGCGAATTTCAAGGCTTGTGGGTATGCTGCACAGCAAGAACAGGAGGCAATATTCGAACTTTGGGCCTCAGTATTAGTAGGAAAATACACCAAAGACAAATTAAAAAACCCACAATGTTCCTCAATGATAGAGACAATAACAATCCCATAATACTAAGTTTTTTTAAACGTGTGTCTACTTCTTTTCTCTGTTAAAAGTGGCATTCTACTTAGTTCGTACTGTTTTGTGAGATATCTTAGAAGAGGGAAGAAAGGATTAAATGAAAATATCAAAATTGAAAATAAAAGAAATAAAGTAACCCTCTGCACCGAACTGGCTTTCGGCCTTCTTTTTGGGTAAAAGGCGAAGAAAAAAAGCACCCAAACTCCACCCTATTTTCAAATATTTATTTTTACTTTATACCTATCTCTGGATTGTCTAAAGTCTGATTTGAAAAAAACCCACCACTGTTTGTTAGGTAGTCCTAGTTTTAAATTTGAGGTTTTCAAATTGAAACGAGATATCAGTAGTTAATATTTGTGACAGCAAAAAACAAGCATTTAAAACCCTTTTTAGTAGAAAGAACTGTTACTTTTTAGAGCGAGTAAGTGGTACTGTTTTCCTGTTTCCTAACACTTCTAGCCTTGAGTTATGGGATCAAGATCAGGTAATGGTAAATATTTCATCATTTGTGCCTATGAGCAAGTCACATACTATAGTGAAGTGATTGCTGATTACCACCACGGTTACTACCCCGGTCTTAACCCTTGGGACCTTAACCGATTTCTGGAAGGGAGTCTAAACGGCCAAGACAGATAACACCACTTGTCAAAATTTCTGGCAGCGTCATACAAGTTCTGAAGGAACCTGAGGTACAAAACCGGTTTTATCCAGTGAAAATAAACAAATAATCTCAGACAATACTAATTTTTCTATATTTTCTTATTAATTTCTAGTTTTGAGTAGTTTATATTATCACTCATTAAAGGGCTTTGACAGAACTAGTGCCAATTAGAAAAAATGAGAACTTCTACGGATTTCAAGGTTTGATTGTAACATTATATATACATATATATATTTGTCTCGCTTGTAGCTCTCAATGTTTTACTTTCATTACTAAACCTTTAACTTTTAGTAGTTAGTATTAGAGACACTATTTTTTACTTATAATGTTAGCTATTATGTTGCGTTCGATAACATTGCCATTTGTTATTAGCTTCCAATCTTTATGGGTTTATTAAACAAGTTTAATGAATATCTTTCGTTGATATCGTAAAGAATTTCAGCAGGTTATGGTCCCAAATTCAAAATGCATCCTGGGATTTATATCGTGTTGCAAACTGAGAACTGTTTGGTATCTTTTCCAAAAGCAAATATGGTGAATTCTGAAGACGTTGCTTTTAAAATTAAGAAGCTTAAAATTGATAATTACCGTTTGTGGAAATTTAACTTCAAGATGTTTTTGATTGGAAAAGATCAATGGGATATGGTAAATGGTAATAAAACTGAATAAAACAGCTAATGCTGAAGATGGAGAGCAATTTGAAAGAATGAGAATCGTGTTTTTTGCAATTGTTTATCTGTCTCTATCTACGAGACTCCAAATTTCTCTTTGTTCCATTAAATCTTTAAAGGCTGCCTGGGATAATCTGGTCAAGGATTTTGAGTGAAGAACATCATCTAGAAAAATTCTTTATCGCAGAAAACTGTATTCAGCGCAGATAGAAAAAGAGGCAAGTATAGTAAATTACAATGATTATAATAAAATTTTAACAAAACATCTTAAAGTTCCATATGACTCTATAGTAGTAAAAGACTTTGCTATTATTGTGATATGTTGTCTGCCAGAGAATTTTAAATATTTAATCACAACATTAGAAACAATTGCTTGCTTGTGATCTTTTGCTTTGTGAATTTATGAAGATATAAAAATGAATTAATTCCATACACGCTTTACTTACCTAAAAAGGAGAGTTGTTGTTACAGAGAATATCTGTTATTACTGTAAAAGACCGGGACATGTTGTCCATGATTGCTTTACGGGAAAGACTGAAATTAAAGACAAAGAAAAGAAAAACTAGCTAGCAAGAGGATCTGCCCAGTGATAATTACGTAGGTACTATCGAAGATATTGTATCGACGAATTTCTTCTAATTTGGGGCTTTTAACTCGTAGCTGGTGTACAGAAAAAGATTGGCGGATGAAGTTCAGTTCAAATCAACTTGAGACACCTTTTAAGAAGAGTTTGATAAAGTGTGAAAAATTCAACAATTGTGTAGTATATTATTCATATAACTATGGTTATGTTTACTTGTAAATGTGATGTTAAAAGAANGGAAAGACTGAAATTAAAGACAAAGAAAAGAAAAACTAGCTAGCAAGAGGATCTGCCCAGTGATAATTACGTAGGTACTATCGAAGATATTGTATCGACGAATTTCTTCTAATTTGGGGCTTTTAACTCGTAGCTGGTGTACAGAAAAAGATTGGCGGATGAAGTTCAGTTCAAATCAACTTGAGACACCTTTTAAGAAGAGTTTGATAAAGTGTGAAAAATTCAACAATTGTGTAGTATATTATTCATATAACTATGGTTATGTTTACTTGTAAATGTGATGTTAAAAGAAGAACTTTTCGTATAATTCAAAACAAATCCCCTCACAATCAATTACTGAAAAGCAGGCAACAGTGAAAGTTAAACGAAAATCGTGTCAAATTAATATCAATGGTAAGACATACCATATAGTACATAAACAAGGTAAATTATGAAAATTGAATTTCGTTTCAGAAAATGAAAATAGTTCTTGGGACGTATAGAGGATAAATTTGACTCATTATCAATACGGCGTTTACGCTATGGGAAATTTGGTTATCTTAATATGAAGTTGGTTGGTGAAAAAAATTATGGTGAATGGAATGAAATTTGGTATTGCAGAAAGAATTAAACGGAAAAGTTATGAGGGTTTTGTTATGAAAAAGCAACACCAACAATATTTTCCTGAAAAATATGACGGCAAGTCAGGCAAGTTATTGTAGTTAATTTACAGAGACATTTAACCGTCTTTTCAGCAGTAAATTAGTTAAAGGTTTATCTTACTTTGTGAGCTTCATGGAGATATACCGGTACTTACGGTTATATTATCAAAGAGGAAAGTGAGGTGATTAAAAAATTTTTTGAGTTCATTGAAGAAATTGAAAAATTAATCGGTAATCGAGTTTGAAATGGTGACGAATATGATTCCAAAGCTTTGAAAGTTATTGTATAAGTAAAGGCATCACAAAGTAAGATACAATACCCCACATGCCTCATCAAAGTAATGTTGCTGAAAAGACGAACAGGGCAATAATGGAGGCAACCCGTTCAATACTTTATTATCTCTGTCTTCCTTTGTTACTTAGGGTTAAATCTATAGATTCCGCTTCTAAGACCTTACAGAAAAATATGATATGCAATATATTTGACAGGTTTGCTATCCAAACAAAAGTACAGGGTATAAAATTTACAATCTAGACAGTAAAGAAATTATTGGAACTAGAAACATTTTTGTCAGAATAAAATTGATCATACCTTACGTCACATTTACAGTGAAGATGTAAAATTGCTAGTTGATGAAACACCAGTTAAGGCTGACATTTATACTGCATGTGATGAGCAGCTTGATAACAGCTGGACAACAGTCAAAATGCCGTTTTCGTGTAGATGATATTTTCTAGGCATATCGAGGGCTCTGATTACGAATATGGTGTTTTAAAACAAATCTATGGATTGGATTTTTTTAATAGCCATTTTAAATCTTTCCAATATTACTTAATCGACATTATTTGATGCTCATTACTGCGCAGTTCTCAATGATTGCGATGCTCTTGTTTGTTTATCTACCTTTCCTAATCCCATGAACGTTGTAGAACATTGACTGCGTAAATATGGAACTGTGACCAGCGTGAAATATTTACACAACTTTGTGCCAATGTTGCCGTTGGTGTTGAAGCTACATGTACAGTAATTTTACTAGTACGCTATCGGGGACTGGTGATAGTCCATTAATTCCTTTGCCTGTGGTTTGCAAGGCATCCTAATTGCATTGAACTCTTCCTCACTTAAAAATTTCACCTAAAACATGTCGTGCATGTAAGACCTCAGATAACTTTTGCAACATTTGTTTAAATTATACCATAGTATCTCGACGTAGGAAGTTTTCCAATGTTATTATCAGTGCCTATGAAAAATACTTTGACGGCAAGCCAGACCTGGATAAGACATGGGCTCCTCAAAATTGTTGTGTCTCATACTTTACTGGACTGCATCAATGGACGAAAGGAGACAGAAAAAGATGCCCTTTGCTGCACCTATGATCTGGCGTGAGCCAACTGATCATGTATGAGATTGTTATTTTTGTTTGACTCAGTTTACCCATGGAATCGATAAAGTGAGGAGAGTTACGAGATATGCAGTAGTTAGGTATGCCACTCGACCAGTGCCACATGATTATCACCTGCCAGTTCCTGGCTCCTCACGAATGGAGGACACTCAACATTCAAATCCCGACCCCAGCGATTATGCCTCTGGATCCAGCTATGAAGCACCTGACAGCAAGGTACACCTCATAACGCAACCCGAACTCAATGACCTCGCGCGTGATTTGGCTCAAAACTTGGCTCAGATATACTTGCATCACGGCTCAGTGACTGGAACATGCTGGATCCATTAACACAGATAATTGCGTTTCACACACGCAACCAAGAATTAGCCACGTTCCTCTCAATGACAAACTCTGTCTGTCACTGTGTTGACGTTGTTGGACTGATGAGCACGATGGGTACCGAGTATACACCAGACGCCTGGTGATTGTTGATTGATTATTGGGTCACGAGTTTGAAAGCTGTACTGCACCACAACGGGAATGACAGCCCAAGTATTCCTATCGCGCATGTTGTTGGCATGAAGGAAACGTACGGCACGATGCAGATTGCCCTTGACCTCATAAAGTACCAGGACCATATGTGGCGATTTCAAGGTAATTGGACTACTGCTGGCCCTTCAGGGTGGATACACGAAGCACAACTGTTTCCTTTGTCTTTTGGATAGTCGAGCTGACGACCAGCATTACAAGAAAAAGAACTGGCTACAGCAAAAATCATCCGTGCCTGGGAAGCAGAACGTCAAAGCCAAGCCGCTCGTGGAAACAGAACGTGTTCTGCTCCCTCCATTACGTATCAAACTGGATTTGATGAAACAGTTTGTCAAAGCAATGGATAAGGAAAGCAAAGGATTCAAATACATAGAAGAGAAGTTCTCTAAGATCAGTGAAGCAAAGTTGAAAGCGGGAATATTTATTGGGCCCCAGATTAGAAACCTGATCGTGGATGAAAAATTCACAAAGCTCCTAGCTCCGAAGGAGGTAAGAGACTGGATGTCCTTCAAGGCTGTGATTGCTAACTTTCTTGGCAATACAAAGTCATAAAACTATGTGCAACTTATCAATAATTAATCTTCCTCGAGACTGCAAGAAAATGGGCTGCCGTATATTATTGAAACTCCACTACATGCACTCTCATCTAGACTTCTTCCCTGACAACCTTGGAGCAGTGAGTGACGAGCATCGCTATCAAGGCCGCTAGGATCCTGCAATGTTGGGCGATTACTGCTGACTCCTACAACGGGATACCACTGGCGTCCACAGCCGAAAAGCCAGCCTTTTTTCGAAATTTGACTTTTTGTTGGATTATATCCTTGTACTGTACATGCTGCAACTGCCTATCGATGTGTGATTAATGCCTATAATTACTGAAGTAGTTTGCATGTTGTACTACTTTGTATCTTGATTTACATTTACAAATAGTGGGTTGTTAAAGTCAAAGTTTGAATTCAATATATTTATGCATGTATTGTACACGTAAATGTACATGTTTCATCGAAACAGGTAAGTTTACACGACGGAAGTGTGTAAACGATCATCAAATTTACGTATCGACTGCTAGATGTCGCTAATGTAAACGACATAAACATTGGGTAGAACATCCCTAGACACTTTGAGCGTCTCACAACCCCCAAGGCAATATGTCAACATATGCCCCAAATTTGTCATTACGTAATTTCAACATTATTGCATAACACGAAAACCACACCATAGATATAATTTTTTCTTCCAGATTCGGAATCAGAACCCCAAAATTGCCAAAAAAAATCAATGTAATTTGCAAGAATCTGAAAATGCTGGGCCACAAAAGAATAGAGTTGTACCCAAAAGATTAGGAGCCATCACTGGTGGGACCTCTGTAGCTGTTACCAACGAAATAGAGCCTACAGATGTTAATAAAGAATATAATGGAAAATGAAGCTTGAAATGAATTTGAATCATTAACAAAATATTACATTTGTGGCTTAGTTGATTTGACTGAAAATGAAAAGGTGATTGGGTTTAAATGTTCTTTTAGGATCCAATGTGGTGCTGATGAAAATATTAGTAGGTAAAAGCTAGAGAAATAGCACAGGGCTATATACAATAAAAATGTATAACTTACGAGAAAATGCAACACGATTCATCAAATTTTATTCCATGTTAATTATGTGAACTTTGATATATATATATATATATATATATATATATATGTCAAGTGGATAACAAATATGCTTTCTTGATGAATAAATCTATGTGGTGTAACCTAATGTTTTTATTGATAAACGCTATCTAAAGAGAGTCGACAAATTGTGCAGTACTATTTATGGTCTCAAACAAACAGTTCAGCACTGGACTTCTGCAGCTTATAATATTTAAAGGATTATTTATACATAATAGTCGAAAATATCAACGGGTTCGTATACCTGGTTCATATACCTACATTCTCAACCATATTTGATGATTGCAAGAAAATCAAAAAAAGAATAGCTGTTGCAAAAAATACTGCGATTGCTCTCACTAGCATCTGGAAGAAAAGATATATATATCGCTTAAGACGAAGAAAAGGCTCCTGACTTCTCTTGTGTTCTCGATAGCAACGTATGGTCAGAATTTTGGCTCCGAAAGACATTAGACAGAAAACGGCTGGAAAGCTTTGAACTGTGGTGTTACCGCAGAATTCTTCGTATGAGTTGGACAGACAGGGTAACTTAAGAGTCTGTATTCCAAAAGATCAACTGCGAAGATCGTTTGTTAAACACAATGCAAACACGCCAGCTGTCCCTCACAGGTCACATCTTGAGGCTTGAAAGTCTAGAAGAAACTCTTCTTACGGGCATGGTTATTGAAAAGAGAGGCAGAAGCAGACCAAACACTAGACTGAGCAATAACATCAAAGACCTTTGTGAATTGACCATGGCAGAAGAAACGAGAATTTCCCAAGATCGGAACATCTGGAAAGAGCTGGTGAAAAGGGCCATAGCTGCTCGGAATCGAGCTATTCGTTCCTGGTGATGAATGGATACATAAAAGGTGCGGGGCCGTGGCGTAATGGCTGGTGTAGTGGCATCAAAACCAAGAGGTTCCTTGTCCTATTCTCCGAACGAACGAAAAGACTTTGGAACTTCACAAAAAAGCCATTGGCTGGCGTCAGGAAGGGCGCCTGGCCAAGAACTTTCACACTGCCAAAACCAAGTTTCTCCGAAGGGAATTGTCTGAGCACAGCTGCTGGGTAAAATGACATTAAAAAAAACAAAAGCAAAAGGGATACATAAAAGTTGATGCTAATTTTTGGGTGACAAAAAGATGCATTCATTATTGATTTCTGTATCTGTGAATAATGTTTATTTTGGCATCTGTTAACGATGTAATGACAGGGAATATTGTATTAATTGAGATCTATACTCAAAACACTGATTTAATTATGAAGATCGAGAAGACTCCACGAAGAAAACACTCTGAGTTTGACTAATGTGCCTCTCATTCTTCTATCATCTACGGTATGTTTACATTATCGTTTCTGTCTTTTACAGTGATATATGCTGGTAATACAGCCTACATAACAGTCACACTATAATATACCACTTAAAGGTAAAAGCAACAGACTTTTATTCATCATACATAGTCCATTTCTCATATGCACCTTTCAACGTTTTAATTATTGACAGGCCAATGCCATTTTTGCAAGCTTCAACCTTCACAGCTTTCTATTTTTCATTTCCCCGTTAGTGCTGCAGTCACATATATTCACATTATTAGTTAATGTCTCGTGAATATCGAACCAATAAAAAATAAGTAAACAGGAAAGGTGTATCTACGTGCTAAATTTTCTAACAATGAACTTGCGTAAATGAAATATATTTTAACCAATAGCTCTATTCTCCTGTGGCGAGGAAAAAGAAAAACAGCTTAAGTCATGGTACTAAATTACAAAATTAAGACTACGTAATTGCTACGCGCAAAGGAGATTTCCCAACAGGGGAGAAATGAAAATTAAGTGAACAATTGAAAAATGGATGATGAAAACATGACGTGCACTAGTATCTTTGCATGGCATTTAATCAAGGCAAAACAGTAAATATTTTTAGTATCAGTCAGATAAATTATTTAAAGAGTGTATTATATAAAGTTAAAATGTGCGTTAAAATTTTTAAATCTGCAGCCAAATGTTATACTTACTCATCTGTTGCATTAAGGTCTGTCAGCTACAGTAAGCACTTGAAGTCAATTCATGTAAATTCTTGTTGAAAAGCAATCAGAGGAATCATTTTATTCTCAATATGATGGAAAGGCTGGATGTG
This sequence comes from Morbakka virulenta, assembly GCA_003991215.1. Taxonomy (NCBI): domain Eukaryota; kingdom Metazoa; phylum Cnidaria; class Cubozoa; order Carybdeida; family Carukiidae; genus Morbakka; species Morbakka virulenta. The sequence continues at coordinate 450,280 of RDPX01000405.1, forward strand.
CTGCCCCGGATCATGGAAGTGCTTATACTAGCAAAAAATCTACTTCTGGATATTTATTAACACTTGGATCATCAAGTGTATCATAGACCTCAAAGCGACAATTTGTTGTAGCATTATCTTTAATAGACGCGGAATTGATTGCATTATGTATTGCATCTAAAGAGGCAATACGTTTAAGCCCATTCGTTGAAAATGTTGAATTCAAACAATCTGATGCAACAACTTTGTATGATGACAATCAACGTACCATTTCACTTGTAAGAAATACTGCCATTCTTGTACTAAATAAATAGACATAAAATATCATTTTGTAAGGCAAGCAGTTGAAGAAAATAGAATTAAGATTGATTATAATTTGACTTAGAACATGATAACTGACGTCTTAACTAAAGGATCTTCAAAGCTACAGTTTAATGAATTGAGATCCTTATTAGAATTTCAATCTGTTTGACGAATTATTTTTTATAAATTTTAATAATCTGTATTATATCGTCAATTAATATTTGTAAAGTGGAATCCTTAAGATTTGTTTATCTCACGTGTAGCGCTCAACGTCAATGGATGGATACATGGATGGATAGATGGATGGATAGATGAATGGATAGATGGATTGATAGATGGATGGATAGGTGGATATATAGATGGATGGATAGATGGATGGATAGATGCATGGATAAAGTTTAATCTGTATATATGTGATTCGCAAAACAGGAGGTCTTCAGTGCATCACAAAACCTAAAAGACCTCCAATTTCTTGGAGCAGACCAAATACAGGACAATTCTGTGAATGCGGAAGTACGAGAATGCGGTGGGTCAGCATGCTCATACCGCTAAAAGAGCAGTGACCGTCGCATAGTTGCAAGAACATTTTTATCGACCTTAAGAGTGCTAATCAGCACAAAGCGACAGAGAAAAACTATGTATATAGTGTATATCTTTCATATATAATTTTACTTATTTTTAATTGGAGGGTATATTCAAAGTCCAAGTTCGAGAATAAAGTATATTCATTATTTTATACATAATGCTTTTCAAAGGCTGCTGTGTATCTTTCGTCATTGATAAAAGAAACTACTCTTTAGTACTTTAATCTTAAAGCTTCATTTATTTTACCTAATACAGCACTGTCTTTTATGTAAATTTTGCACGGAAAACTAATTTCCCCCCAAAATTCAGGTTTTTGAGTAATTTTTTGTGGCCCCTTTTCTTCCCAGGCATCATATCCTATTAATGGCTTTGTCTTAGATGATAGCCAAACCCTTTGCTACTGAGTTTNAATGCTTTTCAAAGGCTGCTGTGTATCTTTCGTCATTGATAAAAGAAACTACTCTTTAGTACTTTAATCTTAAAGCTTCATTTATTTTACCTAATACAGCACTGTCTTTTATGTAAATTTTGCACGGAAAACTAATTTCCCCCCAAAATTCAGGTTTTTGAGTAATTTTTTGTGGCCCCTTTTCTTCCCAGGCATCATATCCTATTAATGGCTTTGTCTTAGATGATAGCCAAACCCTTTGCTACTGAGTTTATTATCGTCTCCATTTTGTCTTCTCCGATTTTACTATTACTGCTTGTGCGTTGCTTTCAAAACCTTCGCTTTTTTGACGTAGAAGGAACACAATATAAGAGAAAAACCATGTTTTCTGTAATGCCACGAATTGACTCTCTAGTTCAAAAGATGTCCATTTGGACCTCTTATTCTCTCTTGGAATGTATGTAGCGGGCCCTTGGGCCTTGCCTTTCATAATTCTGTCAAAATTCTCTCCTTCTATGTTTTGTTTTATTGTTGGTAAAGGCCTCTTCTGTACTAAAAGTTAAAGTTTTTTATAGTAGAGCCATATTTTGGGCTCTTGGAACATTTTCTGTTTCCTGATAGTCTATCTTTTTCTCTGCTTTATCCATGGCAAAGTAAATGGTGTTCATTAGTTATTTTACTTGCTTGGGATATATTTACTAAAGTTCGTTTTCTGCTTTTCAACGAGTTTCCAATGTGCCTGATACGATCCGCTTTTTCTTCTTCTCTCCAAATCCCAAGATTTTCGTCCCGGCGTCCGACATTACTCAAGTAAAACTGTTGATAGATAGCAGAGTGAAGGATTGAAAAGAATTTATGTATTTTGTTTTGCTTGAAGAACTCCAAAATAATACAGAATTTTTCAAATTAATATTGATGGTAACAAGCAAACTATACACCTTAAATTGGAGAATTGTTGCCCATGCGAAACCTTTTTAAAAGGTGTACAAGGCGGTATACCGCTGTCTTACTAGGATAACACTATTTAAAAGCATGATAAAGAAAGAAAGAAACAAAGAAACTGATACAGCTCACACTAATTACAGTAGTAATACAATTATATGTTGCCTTACATTTTTATTATCTTAAATATGTAATTAATGATTGCTACATACATATTTATGCTATATCAAAACCGTAAGAAATTAAAAAAGTTTTATTGCTTAACAAATGCTACCGAAAACAGCTATTCAAGTAGATTTGCACACACACGCACACACACACACACACACACACACACACACACATATATATATATAGTATTAGGAGTAAACTCCAAACAGGTAGATGTTAAATACTGCTAATGCTGCAAATTTAAAAGACCGACAAACTCTTTACATCACAATAAAATTAATTTTTTTTACACGACTCGAAACACGATACATAAATAAAGGCACAGAAGAAGTGCTTCTGAATTTGAAAGAAGAGACAGACCGAAGAATAGCTATATCGGTAACAGAGGTACAGGGCTTGTGACCGGCAGTGGCTGCTTTTCACATATGTTACGGGTACCCAACATATATATATATATATATATACACTAATATTAATTATATGTATATAATATAATATTATATATAATATTATATGTATATATTTATGATATATTAATATTCTATCGATAAATCTGTGCGTGTTTATTAGGCGCCAACAGCTTAGATGGTAAACAGTGTGGACATGAAAACCATACATTTCGATTTGTACCAAGCGCTCATATATCATTAGAGGAGCTGCACCTTAATGATTAGTCCTTTTGTGCTGTAAACAAAACACTCTAAGTTCAAACTTTCAAGTTGACATAAGTTTTGAAAACTTAAAACCTACAATAATGCTTTTGGTTATCGCCAGGAAGGGCATACAGTCAAGAAGTACTTCATTGCTCCTGTGTATTCTCTCAGAAGATCGCTATCTGATTCTAAAAGCTGATGGAAGTAACGCTGAAAGATAATAATTTTTTTCGTTCACCATCACTTGCCTTAGCTTCCGGAATCTTGTGTTGTTGGAGTACTTAATGCTCCAACACCAAAAGATTCAGGATACGATTTTATGGTGCCTAGAGTTTTGAACCTCATAAAAAGCTATTCCTTGCAGCAAAGAAGTACACCAAGAATTCAATACAGTCTCCTCCAAAGCCTCTTCTGATTAAAAAGCTATATATTGTGTTCATTTGCTCTTGTTTCATTTTGGTAATTATTCACTGATTGCAACACAAAAAAAGTATTGACCATCACGGAAAACTTTCTGTATACTCTTCGTGTTTTTATGAAATTCAGCAAAAATATCGTAGTTGAAATTTTATTATATCACTGGAAAATTAAAAACATTTTCCATTGGTCATATTAACAACACAAATTATGTATTAACTATAAATTATACATATTTCTTTTCCACATACTAATAACGTATGGTAATGAGTATAGCAGTAAAGACAAAGATAAATAAGACAGAGGGTAATGAGGATATTAATCTTAATGATGACGTTTATTTTGATGGTGACGTTGACGATATGAATGATGTTTATTATCTGATGATGATACAATACAACTTTAAATTGATAATAATGATTACATAAATGAAGACAAATAAAACTGGAACGAAAAAGCGAATTCTATTTCACGATCAAGAATGTTATAAAATGAAAGGAAAAGAATCAGGCGAAGCAAAAGTTTAGGTAAGCCTCTTCGTTCCTTTTACAATAAAATGGAATTTGTTGCAATACAGTCATTCTTTACAAGTGAAGTATCACAATTCATTTGATAAAGATCCAGCGGATCGGAATCTTCTGTTTTCTTTTTGTATTTGTTAAAATTTTAATATGTATCGTTGTATCAAAATATGTCATACTCGACTTAGTTTAGGTCAGCCGAAAGGAAGGAGACTTTTTCCCCCTTGTTTTCAAATTAATACAGTATATATTCCTCGTAATAGTTGGAAGCAATATCAAGGAATTAGTTGATAGATCATCTAAAACAAAGACAGGAAAATAGAAGAACAAAAGAAGGTATGATAATGTACCAAGATCTAGGAGCATAAATAACTAGCAACTCAAAATCCTTCTTTTCTTCCTCGCTTTTAAGGGGATCAAATTACTTATTTAGAAAAACAGTTGTTTTCTTTCTTTTTTCGCCCTTTTAAAGCTTTATATTCTAACTTATATGTAAATAAATAAACATGTAAACATTTTACACCTTTGCGTAACCTTAAAGGAACCTTAACCGGTCAAATACGACTCACACTATTAGAGAGGGAATCACATTTTCTCAATTAACTAACCTTTTGCCATCTCTTGTTACATAACTGGTATGTCGTTATTTGCCAGTTTATTCTGTCACATTCTTATTGCCAGATCAGCGGCTATCAACTTTCAGACGTAAAATATTCAGAAATGTTCGAGTCGATTAAATTTACTATTAAATTTGGCTTCACGATATTTCCATTTCTTGTACAAACAAATTTTAGGACAATCAGGTTTTATACCTTTTAATACCCCTTAACCTATTACAAGCCAAGCCCTAAATTTTGTTTTTGAAGGTAGTCTTTACACAAGCAAATTGTTATGATTTGAAAAGCACAAAAAGAGAAAGTATTGAGCAAGTATGAGTGTGAAAGCAAAAATACTGTGTGGCAACTTAAACCTACAGTGGCTTTTTACGTAATCTATAATGAAAATAAGTCTTTGGTATTAAGTCATGGATCTTTCATTGATGTGACACGTGACAAACAGTGGGCCCGATTGCTTTTCACATGATTCCATCCAAGAAAGACTTGAAGAGAGGAGAGAGAAATCATAAAAGCTGTTTAGATAGCACCCGATATACCATGAAAAGCAAAACAAACAAATCGCTTATTTAAGCTGGTCTACCTGAGGTTTCTACCTCTTCATTGGCCTAGAATTAGTGTCCAGACATGCTAGGCAATGCAGTCAAACAGACAAGGCCAAAAGAAATCAAACAAGAGATCAAAACACAAAGAGAATTTGATTTCTAGTTACATGCAGATGAAACGTAAAAGCATATTATTTCATGCATGGGGTAACACATTTAACACTTGCTAAATTACTCGATTTCTACAGTGTTTACACTAATGATATTTTGACACGTTTTTCACGATGATGTGATCAGAATTTTTTAATCTTATGCTCGCGTTAACATTCCCCATCCCTGTGTCACCTCCACTATTTAAAGGCATATGATATATGTCGCTTTCCTTCCTTCTTGAAAAAAAATTGATTAGGTGTATAGGTTTGAAATGTACATACTAATAGTTGATTAGAAATTACTTATAAAGACAAATGATAAAAAAGAGTTTACACCTGTCCAGTTCGCTATTGCGATGGACAATAAATCTGAAAGGTCTCTTCCCAACTTTTCAAGGAAAAAAAGAAATTCATCTGAAGTTAAAAGGAACATAATTTTCAACTCTCATTTTACTGATCTACGTACCACCCATATCAAAACAAAATCAAATAACCAAAGTCTAAAACAGTAAAAAGTTAGTCTTTAATAATCTGTTATACCAGCATTTTTATAACGTTAATGGTTACTGGTAGGAACGGACAATATTAAAGATTCAGTAGGACGAAGAAATACTTTATCTTAGCTGCTTGTGCTAAGAGAGGGATTATTATTTCTACATAATTCAGCTTTTGTATTGCTATATTTATCCTACTATTGCGTTTTTATTCACAGAAAGAAATGATCCAACAGTGAAATATGAAATGGCATTGCAGACTATCTCTTGACCAACTAATCATTATACTTCAGGTGCCTTATTTCAAGTGTTGCTGGTGTATATAAAACCTGTATATAAGGGGTCTTCTTGTCTTTAATAGGCTTTTCTCTAGAGCTGCAATCTGACATAGTAGCGCAAATACTTAAATATGGGACGTACAGAGTATATATTTGACCTAAATTTGTTTTTCAAGCTTTAAACGGGAAGGGAAGGACGAAGAAAAAACAGACGTTTTATTTCAATTAATAAACAAAGGAAAGAACAGTTGTTTCGAACCTCTAACTCAATACCAGTAGTATTTTAAGTCAAGCCTATTGTATTTTTAGGTTTTTTTTATGTAGCTGAATGAATTAGGCCTCTTTATAACACGTTATTAAACTTTTGTTTTATTCTAGTTTTAGTTTAAAACGTTCAAATATTTTGTTAAATGGGAAGTGCATATTTTGGGCATATAGTAATTACTATTCGTTCGCTTTCTCCACTTCGGGACATTGTGCATTAACGTTTGATGATAATAAGTGTTACTATCTTCAGCAAAGCTGTTAAGGAATGTAACATCCAAACCAATCTATTAGTGCACATTGTCCAACCATCATTTCGATGGGCAACTTTTGTTTCTCTTTCCTTGTGATCTGCCTTCAAGGCATAAGAAGCTGTCTCCATTGTTTGACCTCTTCACATGTCCATGTAATTTGGGCACCTTTGATTTTAATGGAGATATGGTCGCTTAGTTGTTTGTTTGCATAAATCTCGTAAATGTGGTTTTGGAACACTGATAATATGTAAACATCACTCGAAGTCCGACGGACACATTTCAGACCATACAAGATAACCGAAGCTATATTCTATATTAAAGATTTTTGAATTGAGATCATTTTTTACTGTTCTTGAGTTGAAGACTCTTGTTTTCGCTGAAACCAGCCCACTCAAGACCAATTTGGTTCTTAACAGTAATCTTATTATTGTTTGTGAATGAAAGTTCATGACCTATCTAAAAACAACCTTAGAGCCTTGCTTGATTTGGTTGTCATGGAAAGTGATTTGAAGATCGGTATTATTCTTGTCTGTGGTCATACATTTCATTTTGAAGATTTTGATTTCTTGTTCTACTTTTGCAGCATGTCTTGCTGCCGGATTAAAAAGTTCTGAAACTCTGTTCAGGAATTGTTGATGATGGCAAGGTTGTCTACACATCTTATTATTTGAGGGGATTTTTACCACCCACCCAGTATCCAACAGAATAATCTTCTTCGCATAGATATGTGCTGCTATAGCTACGGAGAAAATTTTGTCAGATATTCTTCTTGTTATTCTGATTATTGTAATTGTCCTGGGTCATTTTGATATTCATAAAAAGCCATTCTCATAACGGGGTTTCTCTCCGTATACATTTTGGTTAATGTTTGTTTTTACTACTTCTTGTTTTCCCATGAATAGTTATACCCTACTCTCGGGGAGTTGAGGCTTAATGGTTAGTTCAAGTTGTACAGTACCGAAGAGATTCTGGGTTCGATATCGCGGGCGAGGAGAATTTGGAATTTAACAAAAGAAAAAAAACCATTGGTTGACGTCAGGAAGAGTATCAGGCCAAGAAATTCCTCACTGCTGAAACAAAATCCCTCTGAAGGGCACCTTCCGTGCCCCGATTTCTGGGGAAAGATGACATTAAAACTAAAAAAATGTTGTACCCTCGAATTGATTACATCGAATGTATTCAATTACAACGAATTGAGTACATCCTCTTTACAGCTATTAGGTCTAACCAGCTTATTATAGTTACGGATTTTCACGTGGACTGGTACATCAACGGCTTCGGCAAGTATCTGTATCTATATCTATATGTACCTATATCAAATGTCGATTGGGTACCTTTACTTAAGATTTAAAGCAATGCAAATTTTCCGAAATCTGCATCGTTGCAGTTTATTTAAGGTTTTGAAAGAAGCCAACATTTTTAGTTTTCACTCGTGTTTCATGTTTATTAAGTGTTTGTGTTTTTTATTTCTTTCCACTAGTGTTAGTCATCTTTATGTTTTACCTTGGTTAAATATTTGCGCAGATATTTTAATTCCTGATTTGCGCAACCTTAAAACAGAAGTATAATTTGTGGCACAGAATAAACAGATATGAAAATCCCTACAGTTCTATTTTTAGAAATAGTCTATACTGGTGTAACGAATCCACAAATGTATACGCGATCCGAGTAAAACAACAATAAAATATACACAAAGGGTTCGGCTTCTCAATCCTCTATTCACTTTTAACCAAGACTCAAAACTTAAAACACGCCATTTTCTCTTTACGTTCAATTCACTATCTATCAGCTAAACAATACAATAATTACTAAAGTATCATTGGATAATACAATGATACTTTAGTGATTCTTGCATCATAAAATTTCTTTTGTTTTTCTTGTGCTGCTTTTTGTCTACTACTTGCAATATCTTTTAGATGACTAAATCGATCTTTAAGTTCTGATAAATATTTAGTAGAACCTTGAATTGGTTTCAGAGTGTTGTCCTCACGACTAATAGAGAGTGACAACGTAGCTTCTCTGCCATACAACATTTCAAATGGACTTAAACCAATCGACGCTTGTACTGAACTCTTATCAGCAAGAAGTGCGGCAGCAATCTGCTCATCCCAATTGTCTCTATCACGATTTACTCTCTTCCTTAAAAGTGATTTTAAAGTGCCGTTAAAACGCTCACACAATCCGTCTGTTTGTGGATGATAAGGCGTTGTCGGCCTCCTTTCAATTCCAAATAACGAACAAATCGATTTAATGATCTTTGATTCAAAATTCGAGCCTTGATCTGTTAAAATGACAGCAGGCATACCATGTCTCGCAAATATTTCTTCTAACGCTCTAGCAACCGTCTCTGCTTCTTGGTTTGGTAACGGAATGGCTTCTGCATACTTCGTAAAATAATCAATTAGAGTCAGAATGTATCTATTTCCGGCTCTGGTACGCACTAATGGTCCAATTATATCGACTCCTACCATGTGAAATGGTATCGGAATTACTTCAATGGGCTTCATGGGATATCTCGGCCTTGGCACTACTTTATTACGTGCACATGTGTCACAAGTTTTGCAAAATACTTCAACAGACTTATTAAATCCGGGCCAATAATAATTTCTTTGGACTTGTTCGAATGTTCTGGCTACACCCATGTGACTACAAGTTGAGTGCGCTTGCGTAATAACTTTCTTCTGCATTCCTTCAGGAACTACAATTTGAGTTCTAATTTTCTCACTGTTGTAATCAAACCATTTCCTGCAAAGCAAACCTTGTTCGTTGATTAAAAGGCTCTCAAAAAGTTTATAAAGAATTTTCAATACCTGCGAATCAATGCTGATACTGTCAGGACGTACACCATCTGTTACCCATCCAAAAACAGTGCTTACATCTTTATCTAACAACTGAGCATCTAACAACTCTTCAGCTGTCATTCCGATAACTTTTATTCCATTTGCAGGCGCTCTTGAAAGTGCATCAGCATGAGCCATAAGTGATCCAGCTCTATGCACAATAGTATAATCAAATTCTTCCAATTTCAAAATCCATCTTGCCAGCTTACCACTAGGGTGTTTTATGTCTCTTAGCCATTGTAATGCACGATGATCAGAATACACAACCACTTTATGACCGTAAACATAAGCATTGAAATGTTCTAAACCCCATACAACCGCAAAAGCTTCTTTTTCCGTAGTTGTCCAGTTCTTTTCACTGCCTGTCAACGCTCGAGATGCAAATGCAACTGTCCTTTCAACTCCCGAATCATCTTTCTGAGCAAGAATTGATCCAACACCAATATCTGAAGCATCTGTATACAACACAAACTCTCTGTCAAACCTCGGAAATGCCATAACTGGTGCAGAAATCAAAGCATTTTTCAACTCATCAAAAGCTTTTTGACAATTTTCATCCCACAAAAACCTGACATCTTTCTGCAACAATTTATGCAAAGGTGCAGCAATTTCACTGAATCCACCAACAAATCTTCTGTAATAACCCATCATACCCAAAAATGACCGCAAAGAACTAACATCAACTGGGTGTGGAAACTCTTTAATGGCCGAAACCTTTTCTGAATCAGGAGCAAGACCTTCACCAGAGAACTCATAACCCAAAAACCTGACTTTTATTTGAGCAAACACACACTTTTTGGGATTTAATTTCAACCCAGCCTTTCTTATTGCTTTAAAAACATCTTGTAAATTGGCTAAATGTTCCTCTAACGAGCTCCCAAAACACAAAACATCGTCCAAATACACAAGACATTTACTACCCAATAACCCTTGCAACACAGTCGCCATCAAACGCTGAAATGTGGGCACAGCATTAGACATGCCAAATGGCAATTTCAAAAATTCAAAATTTCCACCTCCTGGAATTACAAATGCAGTTTTTGGAATACTTTCTTTCTCAACAGGGACCTGCCAATAACCAGAAGTCAAATCCAATGTGGAAAAATACTTCTGTCCATTTAAAGAATCAACAATGTCATTTATCTGCGGCAACGGATATGCATCTTTCACTGTCACATCATTTACTTTCCGAAAATCTATGCAAAACTTCCAGCTTTCGTCCTTTTTACGCACCAAAACTATGGGACTAGCCCATGGAGAGTTACTCTAACGAATTACTCCAGCCTCAAGCATCTCATTAACCTGTTTATCCACAAATGATTTCAAAGCTTGTGGAAGTCTTCTTGGCAACTGTTTTATTGGCCTGGCATCTGCAGTATCAACAACATGTTCTGTAACATGAGTTGTGCCAATTTCTTTAACTGTAGCAGCAAAAATATCCTGTTGACCATGTAAGAATGCCTGTATAGTTTCTTTCTCTTTCTGCTCTAATTGATCAATTTCAAAATAAAAATTACTCTTTTCTTAATTCTCCATACTGACTCCAGGGTCTTTAAAATCTTCTTCAAAAGCTTGCAGTTGACCGAGCTTAGTACCCTTAAACAACTTGATACTC
>RDPX01000405.1:471145-530635 GCA_003991215.1 Morbakka virulenta
CATTATCACGAGATATGGATATCATCAGCAAATACTTCAAAAATTGGAGACTCAAACTGAATATCACCAAAACTGTTTCCAGTGTGTTTCATCTTGTTAATCGAAGAGCTGATTATGAACTCAATGTCTCAATATCTGGCATGAGGTTACCTTTTGAGAAAACTCCCAAGTACCTTGGTGTCACACTAGACCGTACTCTCTCATACAAACATCATTTGATTGAAGTCTCTTCTAAAGTTACCAAGCGATGTAACCTACTAAGGCGTATTGCTGGCTGTCGGTGGGGTGCTGATTTCTCGACTTTGAAATCATCTGCTTTAGCCTTGTGTTACTCTGCTGCGGAATATTGTTCTCCTGTTTGGAGCCAAAGCCATCACTGCAATAAAGTTGATGTTGCACTTAATGAATGCTTGAGACTAGTGAGTGGTTGTATAAAATCGACTTCAACTGATGTTCTTCCTATTCTTTGTGGTATTGAGCCTGCCGACTTAAGAAGAGATAAAAATATATTGAATTTATATAATCGTGTGCTATCAGAGGAAAGGCACATTCTTGAAAAATTGGTTGAATATCCACTTACAAACAATAGGTTGAAGAGCAGAGTTCCACTTTCGAATCGCATGCACCTTTTAGCTTCCACCATAAACGATACAGCATCTGTCAAATCTTGGGCTGCTAATGTGTGGAAACAGCGATGGAGTAATACAGACAACCAGCTTTCCCAATTTATTCCTGAACCTACGGTGAAACCTCCAGGACATGACCTGAAGCGTGAACAATGGGTGCTCTTAAATCGATTACGATCTGGATATGGACGATATGCCGATTTCATGCATAGAATTGGTCTAAGGGACAATCCATTTTGTCGTTGTGGTGAAATTCAATCCCATCAACACCTATTGATTTGCCAACTGTTAGGTATTCGAGGTGATATCAAAACTGTTGATGAGGACTTCCGTTTGTGGCTCAATGACAATGTCTTAGATATTTAGCATTTTTTTGTTGATCATACGCATATATATAAAAAATATATATATATATATATATATATATATGGCCAATGCTGAATTGTTGAGCTGTAAAAGCCATTTGATTTTACTCGATTTTTTGTCGTCTGATAGGCAAACAAGTACAATAGCTTTTTGTAATGAACCGAGTTTATAAAGAGAAGAATATTTTTTCCTAGCAACGAATAAACTTTTGAGAAATGTCGAATCGATAAAAAACAGGAGCAATCTGACTCAATATTTTCGGAATGGATGAGTTAAAGTACCAAAAATAGAAGCTGTTAAAGTGAGTCAAAGCTTCTGTTGACGTACTGTCTGTGATGCTCTGTTTTGTGTGTATGCTGAAGATCTGTCCACTTTAACTAATTACTGTGTTCGTTAATGGTTCCGACAATATGAGTGACAGCAGTTTGGATATGATTCGTCAACGTATTTCATCATTTTTAATGGCTTGCCGGCATTCAAGTCCTGTCTTGGTAGTTGGTCGTACATACCATCTTGCTGGTATCTAATAAATGTATTCCCACATGACCGAGTATTTCTAGGTAGTCCTTGGTTATCTTGGCCGATTTTGCCTTTTTAAATTCTTCATTATTGAGGCAAGAGTGGCTATATTTACTTATGAAATGCTTAACTGTCTCTGCTGAGTAACTTTAATGCTTGAATACGGACCGTAATCAGATCAAGTCCAATTTTATTCTTAATGCTGGCATCAAACCTTTTGAAATCTTCCTCTGATGTAAAATTCGATAGAATATTCAGTAGCAGTAAATTGTAAGCAAAATTAAGTTGTTACTAAAATAAATTTAATCATCACATACATCCTACACATACACACACATATATATATATATATATATATATATATATATATATATATATATATCTGTGTGTGTGCACCTTCATACCTAATGACTAATGGCATGGGACCTCCGTTCTTGAACAAACAGCCGAACACCTATTCACCCAATTTAAAAGTAAATCATTCTTTAGTAATTTTAAACCGTATCCATATGGGACTTTCTTTCTTCCTTCCTTTCTCAGAATATTAACGCATTGTAATACATTACCTTCTGTAATTTTATTTTTTGATGAGCCACCTAGTTTATTTGTTTATAAAAGTTTGTACAGTATTTGTAGCATTATTGCCTGATGATCGAAATATCGTGAAACTATTAGTTGCAATCATAGTTCTTATTTTTCGTGTTTTACCTTATGTATACATATACACATATACTTCTGATTCATCTCTTTCCTCGGATAATTTTTGTTCATTTGATAAATTATCAGGAAGTAAAAGTAAACAAGGACAATTTCTTTTAACTAATGGTTACACTAACGATGTATTACACAAAAATATTCAGTATCCATAGTCACCTGTTGATTACATCCTCTCAAACAGTGCTCCCTTAATTCCTCCAAATTTTTCCTATTTACCTCGAATTACTTTAAATATACCTGTTTTGCAGTGATTTAGGAAATCAGCTTGCTAGAATGACCATCGAAGCTGTCATTCTAGCTCGTTTAAAGTAAATTGCAAAAATTCTTCACTCATCTACAAAGGACGTCTTATTTGCCAAGATTTGATTTCAAATTGGATTTTATTGCTATCTTAATATCTGCAGTGAAGGCTGTAAACCCTTAAGAGTGAACAATGGGATGAAATAGAATTATCTCAGTGTTTGCAGGCAAGAAATTGTTCGTTAATGGAGTTGATCAAAAGGCGATAATGTAAGGGCATGTTTTCTGAAATTGTGTCAAGGCTCGGTCATTTTTGTATTTGAATTCACCAAATTTAATTTACTGCATTCTTGATAAGACCAACTAGGTGGGGAAAAGGTGTTTTGTTTCACACTTTTTAACGATCATAGGATTGCGGTTGAGGTATTTCTTTTAATTTTGGTGGCTTTTTTTCACTAGTACCAGCCATCATAAGGGAAGGTAGATTATAAACTATTCGTGCCATATAACTTGAACATCGCAATTAATCTCTAGATAATTGTAGCTGAAAGCTTTCTTAATAGCACCCATCTGGACCTAAAAGCAATAATAAGAAATTACAAGTTAAGAAGTATTTCATTAAAAGGAAAAACAATTCAAGGCCATATGAGAATTCTAATTGTTTATTACTTTGTGATGTGGAGATCAGTTCATATCTCTGCTTAATTTCCTCCCCATCCTTATTTCTTTGTTTTCAAGACCTTACAGGCTGAAAACGTCCAATTTCTCAGTTCCTAAATTCGGTGGATATATGTCGCCATACTTGATTGTTTTTTCATTTCAATTCATAATTATTAAGCTACTATGTTTACTTGATTTACTTCAGACAGCTTTCAAAAACAGAAAACTTCAATATGCTGACTTTAGTCGAACAACTGCTATTATCTATTGGTAAATAATTCAAGCTGTTGGTTTCACACATACTCTTGAAAAAACACTGCAACAGCAAAGAATACTGAACTATTCATTTTCTCTAATAACGCTGATTATGATACTTTGAGAACCTTTTTTTATGATAGATTTTAATTTTTAATGTGCCTTGAGCACAGAAATTCTCAAGAAATAATTTGCTCAATATTAGATCAAATATGTTTTTCCAAACAAAGATCTCCTTCTTGAAGCGATTTTTTATTTCTTGATAACTTTTAATTTAGAGAATGCATTTTTGAAATTAAAAAATGAAAATCCTAGATCGATTCTATTAAAAATTTCAATATTAAACATCTTTTTCCGCAGGGGGGTTCTGTGAGAATAGAATTGATAAAACAAAAACTATTTGATTTCAGTACTTAAATTCACCAAGCGAAATTCGAAAGTCTAACATGAGCACTTATTTGTTGTCTTAACCATCTTTTTGTCACACTCCAAAAAAGTCCCCACAACTCCCCAATAACAAAACAAAAGAGCATTTTAGTCAATGGCCACTGAGAATTGACAACACACCGAATCACACACTATTGTTTTAACACGCATGCGCAGAAGTGGATTAAAAGCAAATTGCTTTACTGCAATAAATTTATAGATATGAAAAAGAATAGAATTTAAATCATATATTTGATAAAACACAGTAAATTTTTACGAAATATGATGGACAAATATTCCCAGTCTAAATTAACAAGTAGGCTAGTTATTACATTTTAATCCTGAATTCACAATACTTTGCAGTTGCCACGACACACACCGGCGTAGACACAACAACATATATACTGGCCTAATTACTTTAATACATCACAAGCTTTTTATATATTTAGCATTTCCAGGCATAAATAGTCGAAAATTTAACAAATCCTAGAAGGAAAGGGATAATCATGAAAAATGAAGATATGGAAATGTCTTATCAAACATGTTATAGTCTTAAAGTGATTTCCTTTGATGCTTTGACAAAGTGGTTTTATATTAGAGCATTTATAAGTCTATTCAATCAAAAATTTACTTACATCATGCTGCATCCTATTTTTGAGCTTGAATCGCATTAACCTCTTTACATTTATACCAGATTTCACCTTTTTTGACTGTGAAAGAAAATCTTGTAATTCAACCACCTCTTCATTATCAGGTTCCCACGTACAGATCAAAAGTTCTCTTACTTCGTGACAACCAAATAGACCATTAATGGTTGCATCTGCGTAACAAAGATTTTTCTTTGAAGAGTTCAGAACCAGATTCCAGTACCTTGATTAATATTCATGGAATTAACCACTTACCCCGGTTTTGTCAGAGAGGATTTTAGGAAATATTAAAAAAATGTATTTGACGACAGACGAAAAATACAGAAATTGAAATGTCTTATCAGTAATATGCTTGTTATATTCTTCCTATGTTCTGCACAAAATTTAATATAGAAACATAATTTATAATATAATATAATATAATATAATATAATATAATATAATATAATATAATATAATATAATATAATATAATATAATATAATATAATATAATATAATATAATATAATATAATATAATATAATATAATATAATATAATATAATATAATATAATATAATATAATATAATATAATATAATATAATATAATATAATATAATATAATATAATATAATATAATATAATATAATATAATATAATATAATATAATATAATATAATATAATATAATATAATATAATATAATATAATATAATATAATATAATATAATATAATATAATATAATATAATATAATATAATATAATATAATATAATATAATATAATATAATATAATATAATATAATATAATATAATATAATATAATATAATATAATATAATATAATATAATATAATATAATATAATATAATATAATATAATATAATATAATATAATATAATATAATATAATATAATATAATATAATATAATATAATATAATATAATATAATATAATATAATATAATATAATATAATATAATATAATATAATATAATATAATATAATATAATATAATATAATATAATATAATATAATATAATATAATATAATATGGAAGCATAATTTGTAAAGCTATGCAATTTATGCCATAGTTTGTAAGAAGAAGGCACTTTGGCTTTGTTTGACAACTACCATATCAAGTATTGATCCACACATTTTATATTCAATTTAGCTTGTATATTGAAAATATCACTTGACAGATAGATAGTAAAATGTATAATTATTTTAATCTGCCATCTGTCCTTGCACAGAACGACGGGTTTTCTTCACGAGGCTAGACTGTGGAACTCTTTAGATTCTACAAGTTTTCATTCATCAATTGACTTGAATGCTTTTAACTCCAAGGTAAAGACTGATCATCTGGCTTGATCTTTGTTCTTCCTGTTTTTTCTGCCTTTCCTTCAGCATCAGTTTCCCGTGACCAATTTTTCGTCATTGGACTGGGAAAAATCTTAAATGCTTCAACTTAAAGCAAGTATCTTCATTATCATGTCAAGACCGCATTTAAACAATAGCAAAGCAAGCGTCCCTTTACATTTATTCACACCATAAAAACTTAATAGTATCTATGGTTCAGTCCACTTAGAACTATTTTTTCATGGACTTACTGCATACAAGAAATAATTTAATGGTGTGTATTGTTATGTCTCAGTATCATGTTATGTAATGTTTGTTGACAGTTAATCATTTTTGCTCAAGATGACTACAGTACATTCGAAGCACACAATTATAATAAAGTCGTAGGTATTTGAAATTAAGTGTCTTTTTTGCTTTGATGATAATAATAATAATAATAATAATAATAAACGTCCTGGGTATGACATTAAAATGCATCCGGTTGTGGAGTTTCGACGTGGGCGAATGAAGTTACCCTTTGCCACAACTACCTCCAGGTCACCCTTGGGTAAGGTGTAGTACCTGTTAGCCCTGGGTAGGTGGAGCTCATTAGCCTTGGTTCCACCTAGAAGAAAGAAAACTTTGAATAAAAAACCTAGCCCCGTGAGCTAGAAATTCCAGGTGGCGCCTAGCGTGGTAAACTCAGCTGCTTGGCAAAAAGGGTAAAATGCAACTTTAATGAAATCATAAATGAATACTAGAAGAAATACATCCCGCATCACTTGTCGCGCGGTTAACAAAGGAGCGCGTCCCTCAGGGAGCAATCAGCCTGGTAGTTTCGAAAAATTGGTGACTGAAACTAACTCACCTAAGGCAACTCTGTCTGGAAACTCAAACAAGGATATTTCTAACTTGAACCCAACTGATACAACATCGCGAACAACGTAAAGAAAAAAGAAAAACGTATCAAATGAAGTAGAGATAATTATAAGGAAGTAATTTATTCCTACTATCTGGCATTGGAAAACCCATCTGAAATCAGCTGCACATTAAGAACTTCTAAAATATGGAGAGCGCGTAATTAAAATATTAGACCGTATTTTGATGCTATTAGACTAGCAAATGTCCGTCGTGACATCATAAAAAATAAAAGACTCACTGATATAGAATTAAACCTGATTAAAGAAACTGTCCGTGCTGAAAATGTAGAGAACTCATTAAATAGTGCAGAGAATTTAATAGGATAATAAAAATTTAATAAGAGAATATGTCGCAAACTCAAAAGGAAGTATAAGCTAAATAGGAATAATAGAAGTGAAGTCAAGGAGACTGTAAAGCAGAAGTTGCAGGCGAAAGTGAAAAGGATGCAAAGATTTGAGAAAAGAATAAAGTTCTATAGACAAAATAACACTTTTAAGACAAACTGCAAGAATGTTTATAGGGAAGTAGGTAAAGAAGGAATTAAAATCATTGAAGCAACGGAGACTGAAGGAGTGGAACAATTTTGGAAGAATATCTGGAGTAAGGAACAACCTCTTAATAAAGAAGCTGAATGGATTAAAGACGTTGAATCATCAAATGCAGACATTCATTTACAGGAATGGAACAATATTACAACCGAGGAGGTCAAGAGTGTCCTGAGTAAAGCACAGAAATGGAAATCTGCAGGTGTTGATAACGTCAATAATTTCTGGTGGAATTGTCTTGACTCTTGTCATGAAATTATGGCCCAACAATTTTCACAATTCCTCAGCAACCCCGAAAAATGTCCGCAATGGCTTTCTGAAGGCATTACATATATATTACTGAAAACCAAAGAGACAAAAAACCCAAAAATCTACAGACCAATTGCCTGTTTAAGTACTACATACAAATTACTTACCTCAATTCTTACGGATCGAACTTATTCATTTCTTGAAGCAAATAACTTATTTCCCGAAGAGCAAAAAGGCTGTAAACGTGGGTGTTATGGGTGTAGAGATCAGCTACTCATAGACAAGATGGTTTTAATAAACTGTAGATCGAAGCATAGAAACCTAAGTGTAGCATGGATTGATTACAGGAAGGCTTTTGACAGGGTTCAACATAGCTGGATTTTGAAATCATTTGAGCTGTGCAAAGTCTCTCCAGTAANGGAACAACCTCTTAATAAAGAAGCTGAATGGATTAAAGACGTTGAATCATCAAATGCAGACATTCATTTGCAGGAATGGAACAATATTACAACCGAGGAGGTCAAGAGTGTCCTGAGTAAAGCACAGAAATGGAAATCTGCAGGTGTTGATAACGTCAATAATTTCTGGTGGAATTGTCTTGACTCTTGTCATGAAATTATGGCCCAACAATTTTCACAATTCCTCAGCAACCCCGAAAAATGTCCGCAATGGCTTTCTGAAGGCATTACATATCTATTACTGAAAACCAACGAGACAAAAAAACCAAAAATCTACAGACCAATTGCCTGTTTAAGTACTACATACAAATTACTTACCTCAATTCTTACGGATCGAACTTATTCATTTCTTGAAGCAAATAACTTATTTCCCGAAGAGCAAAAAGGCTGTAAACGTGGGTCTTATGGGTGTAGAGATCAGCTACTCATAGACAAGATGGTTTTAATAAACTGTAGATCGAAGCATAGAAACCTAAGTGTAGCATGGATTGATTACAGGAAGGCTTTTGACAGGGTTCCACATAGCTGAATTTTGAAATCATTTGAGCTGTGCAAAGTCTCTCCAGTAATCGTCAATTTCATACGAAGTAACATGAGGATGTGAAAAACAGCTCTCTCTGTGTAAGGACTTGCAGTAATGACATCAATATGCCATTCGGATTGGAGAAATGTGCTAAAGTTACCTTTAAGAAAGGAAAAATAGCACAGTCAAGTGACATAGAATTAGACCATTAAAGAACTTAAACCTGGAGAAATATATAAATACTTAGGTAATAATGAAAGTGACGGAATCCAACACAACAGTATGAAAGAGAAAGTTAAAAAAGAGTTCTACAGAAGGGTTAGATGTATTTTTAAAACGGAGCTTAACTCTAACAATAAAATAGAAGCAATAAATACACTGGCAATTCCCGTCGTTACATATAGCTTCAATGTAATCAATTGGTCTTTAAGCGAGATCCGGAAGATTGATACGAAAGTAAGAAAGTTTATGACAATGTACCGAATGCATCACCCGAAAGTTGACGTGGATAGGCTGTATATCCCAAGGAAAGCTGGAGGAAGAGGAATGATGCAATTGGAACTGAGCTACAAAACTACGACAATAGAACTATGTAAATATCTTGAATTAATATCGGATTGGATGTTAAAATTGGTGCTTGCTCATGAACAGACGAAAAGAGCCCACTCTATCAATAACGTAGGAGAAAGAGAAAGTTGAAAAATACCAGGATTTAAAGAGACAATTCCAGAATCTATGGAATATGAAAGTGAAAGTAGTCGCAATAGCCATCGGGGCATTAGGGAAACCAAAATACGTCAAAAGGAGAGTGTATTGGGAATTGAGACCAGAATTGAAGTAATGCAGAAGATTGTAGTCCTACAGTCTGTACAGACCTTGAGAAAAGTCCTTGAAAATTGAGGAGACTTGGTGTCACCAAAATCAAAAAGACATTACCACTGAATGAAGTGGCATTTTAACAGTGTGCGATAATTCTATAATAATAATAATAATAATAATAATAATAATAATAATAATAATAATTTTTTATCATGATTATGGTCATTATTATTATTATCATTATTATTTTTATTATATATCATTAAAACAGATTTTATTTAAATGATAAATAGTGCTAACAGAATTCCAATTCCATCACAGAAAATGGCGAGTGGAAAATACTGTGTACTCTCTGTTGAGACTGATTACCTCATAATTTTTGAAAGACCTGACTTAAATGTTTTGGAAAAGGAAAGTAAAAAAGGCATCTAAATAGTTTTGGGTATTTTTGCTTCAAATGGATAAGTGAAGAGACTGAGAAATTAGAAATAGCAGAACTTCGGTAAATATTTTAAGAAATTAATCCTAGGACAAAAGTAAGACAGATAGTAGTTGGGGGTGTAAGAACACCCTAAATGAAATTCTTCTGTGTGGTTAAAATAAGTACCAGAATAAAAATAAAAGAAATACAAAATTTTCGTAGCTTTAATGTTGATACGATGTAATTCAATTAAAGGAAATTGTAGTCTAAATCAGAATGAGTTATGTATATTAAGACTTGTAGTAATGGTATTAATATTGATAAGCCTTATATCTACTGCAATGAAAAGTTTTAAATAGAGAATTTTGATGTAATTTCTGTTGTAATTTCTGTTGACACTACACACGTTTTGTCAACGTCAAGTTCTCTTCTCAATAATTCTTTGTCTCTGTTATTTTATAAAAAGTGCAATCGAAAAGATTGAAGCATCGGTTCTGCAACTATGGGAACTCCAGAATTTACTCATATATATTACAACAGTCTTTTTTGTATATGCTTTTTCTTTCTGTCTATTGGCACTCGACAAATTTAGCAACTATTTTCCAGAATCCTCTCTCTTGTATCATATTATTTGGGTCCTGATTATATGCACCCTTTCCCTTCTCAAGCATATTCTACTACCGAGCATGATTACAATCTTACACAAACTTTAATTTTTATTAACAATTTCCTATACACAATATAATAAAGTTTTGATTGTTAAGTTACAAGGTCCGTTTCCAGTTTTTTGACAAAATAGCGCTATTATCATGTGTATTATAAACATACATTTTTCTACATATATATACACATTCTATGAGACCTTGAAGTCTCATAATTACCTGTTCTTTTCAATTAAAACCAATTTAGAATTTTTACTCTCTTTCTAAAACTTTAAAGGAAACGTTTTGAAATAAGCCACTAAAGAATTGTAGTCAACTGTCATCAGATATTCTCACCAATATCGTGTTTATAAACGAGATTTACCAATCTTTAACCTTCTTATGAATTTGAAAGCTGAACATGACAGATGAACTACGATAGGACTTAGGAACCTGTCGAGTGACAGATATTGATGCTCGTTCTTTGAAAAAAATGCAATTGCTGACCTGTGCCTTTTTCGATGAGAAAACATTTAGCTTCTGATTTTCATACATAAAGAAATCGTTATAATTATGAAAATTCCTGGTAAGTGCACTTCACAAAATTTGTGAAACGAACCGAGTTATTTAAAACAGTGTGTAGAAACCGTAGGGATTACGATAATTGCTGTGAGCCAGCTGTCATTGCTAACAAATATATGTTCAACCAGTAGATGTAAACAATGCGATCACTATTTTGGGTAGAGTTGTAAGTTTTCTGGTATGAAAGCGGTCTTAAGTTAAATTTGAACTCAACGATATCAACAGACGACATTGGAAGTCAAGACACCTTACTTCTGTTATATGTTCACAACAATATTGAACAAGGGCAGAAGTTTAGTCAAGTTATGAACGATTGTAGTAACCACAGCACCACATCTTGTCTCAGGTGTAGAGAAAAGTTCACTACTTACTCATAGCTATTCTTGTGTTTAAATCCTTAAGAAATTCAATGGATTCTTTGCAAGCAGACACTGGAGACGCACGTTCTCTCTCACTTTCTACAAGTATGGAGACTGTTTTAAATAGGTCAACAACTCCTACCGACTCAGAGCATTTGTGTGTACCTCAAACGAATTCTCCAAGAAGAAACTCTTTTCCAAGGTAAGCATAGCAAAAATAAGGAGAACTGTGTTTGATAAAGCATGTTAATCCTAGTATTATACTTAAGATGGTTTATGTCTCTCTTGTATTTGCTGCACGCCTTTATCATTCCACATGTCAATTTTTGTAAAAGTATTGGAATTATACCACAATCCTTTTTAGAAACTTAAAGGGAATATGGTTTTCCGATTCACAATTTAGCAAATGTTTTGAATTATATTTGGAATACATTGTACCAAAATCACACTCTTATACAAAGTTTTATATACACAAAATCACACTCTTATACAAACTTAAATATTTTTTCCGTAGTAACTGAAATTCTAAAAATTACCTGCTAATATTAATTTTCATAGAATATTTTAGCCTATTTGATAGCAAATCTGAATACTGGTTACTGGTAGACTGCTAGTGGTACTGCGTATTTTAATTAACAGGTAGCCGTCTTACTAAAGATTAAATTCAAATCTATCAACCTCAGATATTATGTTATTTAATAGTGTAAAGGTCTTGTGCTCCAACTTTTCATTTTAAAGTATTTTACATATGCCTAAAGAGAATATTCTAGTATAGAATAAAAAGTACGATTACAGAATATTTAAGATTGTAAGACCTGTTTCGAAACTTTTACTGTTGACAAGTTATCAGTAGTCGCTAGAGAATAGTGATAACGTCAGAGATTTTAAATGCAAATGCGGCTACATGAAAACCAGATTGTCGTCTGAAAAAAAGTAGCAGTTAAAAGATTTAATTTTTGAATTTAGTGTAGAGAATGTTGAAACGTGCTACTTGATAATTTTCAACTAAAGTCGATGCTTTTAACATCTTGACACATTATAAACTCACATTACAGTGAAAACCGTACCGGGATAAAATAAATCATTGTTTATATTTTACCCCTGCAATTCGCAATTAAAAAATGACAATAAATATTTGAAAGTCAACTGT
Source organism: Morbakka virulenta (assembly GCA_003991215.1). NCBI lineage: Eukaryota > Metazoa > Cnidaria > Cubozoa > Carybdeida > Carukiidae > Morbakka > Morbakka virulenta. The sequence goes on from RDPX01000405.1 coordinate 483,584, forward strand.
AAGTCAGTAACGAATTTTTGTAGTAATTGTTACCATCTAAGTATATATTTTTAATATATTTTGAATGACAATATAGACATAGATTGGTAGATGAAAATATACAAACAGACAAAAATCTACAAAATATATGCATATGAAATATGCGGATATATTTACCCTATAAAAATAATTTAAAATCTTGTCCTTGAGATCCTCTGACACTTTGTTTATATGTGAAACATACGAAATATAGTGCGTAAGTCTTTGTTTATTCAATATCTATAGAGATGTTTTTGTAGTTATTAACCTCAAGAATTACCTCAAAGAATGTAGTAAAACCTGTTTATTAGGACTTCTACACAAACAAAAACAAGTGCACTTTGCAAAGATCTCTGCTTATCTTGAAGTATCATTAATGAAACTTTAAATAGTTTAAAAGATAAAGTAAATTTTAAGTTTGAAATAAACAAAAAGTAACAATTTTAGGTTTTGCTTTATACTTATTGACAAATTGGAAGGTTTTTAAATAGTTAATTACAAAGAAAAGTAAACAATATGTGTGTAGCATAAACCAAGCAAGGCTTTATTGTACATTAGATTTAACATCAATCAAATGTACGTTTCAAGGTGATATACGACTTGCCAGCTTGTTCAACATTTTATTACCAGCTCTTGCTATATTGAGAGAGAATTAAAAACTTTTTATTGTACGATAATTTGTCATTTGAAGAGACAAAATTGGCTTTTTAACAGGTCAAATGTATTATACAAAATATATGAAATGGGATTGTTGATAAGGGTTTTAAAATAAGCTGAAAAGTTATAAAAACTCAATTGTTTCTCTTTAAGTATATATACAAACACAGATACAGACAGATACAAACACACACATATACACACACATACACACACATATATATATACATATATACATAAGGTTAAACACGAAAAATAAGAACTATTAGTTGCAATCATAGTTCTTATTTTTCGTGTTTTACCTTATGTATATTGCTCTGCTATATGCATTGAGCACTTTTTGATACGAATACACAAAATTACACAAATATATATATATATATATATATATATATATATATATCTGTGTGTGTGTGTGTGTGTGTGTGTGTGGATGAGTGTGGGTAAGTGTGTAGGAGTTATTGATACTTTGATATTCTTACAGCTGAGAGCAAACAAAATAAACTTATGAAATTCAAACACTTCCAGATTAAAAGCAAAGAAGTGACTCTAACACAATTGTTTACTTCATAGTTTTGAGTAGTGTTCACGTGCAGTGCCAACAAATGGTTGTTTAACTGATGTTCAAAAACAGTGCAGTTAAATCATCATCAAAGAAGAAAATTAATTGCATACTATTTATCCATCCAACAATCTACATATCTATCAATCAATCAACCAATCAATCAATCAATCTATCCATCTATGTATATATATATATATACATATATAAATATTTGTCTGCTTTTCGCATATCTTTTCACATATCTATTTATCGGTTTTATTCATTCAATTTTTTGAGTGTTTTAAAAGATCACTGAAATGGTAGAAAGTGACAAAGCGTCCTCTCTAATGCTCAAAACATTGAATATAATATGTGTAAATACAATTTTAGTATAAAATATTTTAGGATAACGTTATAAAGATAAGATTTTCGATTTTTCGATACCAGCACATTTTCCCAATTTTCCCATGCTAAGGATGGTCCATTTCGAGATAAATTTTTTATTGAAGTTGTTATTTGTGTCATTACAAATTTGACAGAATTTATCTCCTGAAAGTTTTTTGCCTTCTTTAATTGTATTCTGTACTTATTGTAGATATACATTTCTGAGATGTAATGATCTGTACACTTTCAGACCTGTGTTTTGGAACACTATTTTGAATAGAAGGTTCTGTATTTACTGAGTTCCCCTAAAATTCACTTGCGCTATTGAAAAACAGGCTCTTTACTATTTTGTTGTAAGTATGAATTTAGAATACACCCGAACTCAATATTTTGACTTTATTAAAACGGTATAGGGCCTGCTTTTTATAGAATTATATAATAAAACATAAAGTTTTATATATTTATTTATTTATTTGATATGCTTATCATATACAAATTTCCAGATTATCTTTTTGTGTACATCACTGGTAATGCAAGGGATTCGGCCTTTGTGTATGATAACCAAGTTATCAAGTATAACCGACTAAACAACTTACTAGTATCACAAAATTCATTTATTCAGAATATTGCCCATTATCCAGCTGAGGCAGGTTTCCTTTTCCTGCTAATGAGCGGTTAAGAGAAATATACAGTCTGGCTTTGGCTTTTATTTCATGGTGGCATATAAACTCGACTAAGCTCTTTTCAGGATAGGAAAATAAAATATTTGAAAATAAACCTCTTGTATTGTGCCATTACAAGAGGTTTATTTATAGACTGATGTCTCTATTTTAAACGGTGCGAAACTGAAGTGTTTTAACAGGTCAAAGCTACGTGATTACATTTACACCAATAATGCTTATTACTTCCTCGATTTTCTTATTTCAATTCAATTTGTTTATTTCCATTGGATTAAATACTTGCTGATTTAGTCGTGGAAGAAGAGAAGAAAGCACCTCAACTTGGGGAACAACACCCATTTTACTTTAATTTAAAGCAAAAAAACACCAGTGTAGAAGAGCAGATTTTTTTTTCATTTGTGATGCTATTTCTATTATTGTTGTCTTGACCACAATACCCATAATGTTGACCATACTTTATTTAATATAATTATATTACATACAAAGAAAAGCTCAAGTATGTTTAAAAAACTTGTCACCAATTAATAATCACGTTATTACTTAGCCCAATTTAACTTCATTTCAATGCTCTTGTTAACCAATTAGATCTTTTGGTTTTGACTTTTTTGTGTACAAAAATACTGGTTTTATGAGGGGGGGGGGGAGGGTATAGCATTGCATACATCTATATATGGAGATATATATATATATATATATATATANTATGTTTAAAAAACTTGTCACCAATTAATAATCACGTTATTACTTAGCCCAATTTAACTTCATTTCAATGCTCTTGTTAACCAATTAGATCTTTTGGTTTTGACTTTTTTGTGTACAAAAATACTGGTTTTATGAGGGGGGGGGGAGGGTATAGCATTGCATACATCTATATATGGAGATATATATATATATATATATATATATATATATATATATATATATCCATATTTATTTATTTACCCAGGCAATTTACACTAGGTCAAAATATTTAAGTTTGAAATAATTTATTTTCCTGTTTTGCAAGAAACTAACAGTTACTTAAAGACCATAACATTCTATATTTGCACCTTTCTCTAGTAACTCGAAAAGAAATTTATCGTTCAAATTGACATCTCTCATTTAGAGGGTTACCTATCATGACCATAGGCAATTCTCTTTCGACTACTCAGTTGACTCTAGCAACGCAGTTTCGATAGTTTCTCACACTTTTTGATTTTTCAGTAGACACTATCCTGTAATAAACCACTGAGCTTAAGATTTATCTGCATTTTTCAACTCTTCATTTGTTGTGTCAATGACAATCATAAATGTCTACGATAGAAAATACAGTTTATTTCTTTTAAAGACCAAACCTTTCTTCTTTTATCTATATGGTTCTTAAGAGTTGGCTGATTTTTAAAATATTTTCTCTGAACGTCCATTAATGTGTCTTCAACACGTATACTTAACATCCCGGTTTAACGAAGCAGTCTAACAGGCGCCTGGAGCTAAATAGCCTTTTAAATTGTTGCTATCGTGGTAAAAACAGATTGGTTTCTTGTTCTATTTAGTTTTTTACGCTTACTGATTGACGTTGTTTGCGTTGCTATCATTTGTGATTTAAGTAAGGCATCTGTTATAACTTTATAAATGTTAACAATGCTTTCTATGTTAGTGTTGAATAATAATGGGATACAATCACCTTGCCAAGTCAGTTTCCATCTCAACGATGTCCAAACAGTGCACGATTTCTACTTCTTTTGATTTCTCATTTTCGCAATTTCCACTGTACATATTTGTGATCTCACATCTTTGCGTAGATAAATAGAAAAAATAGGCGATGCTATTCCTTAAGCCAATAAAGAAAAATTAGCTTGTGGGCTATGGTCTTCAAACAAAGATTTGATTTTTTTAAATTTAATCTTTCAAGTCCATTGAAGCTTTAAGCCAAATTTGACACTACACCTTTGCAACCTGTCCTGAAAAATTAATATCATGCTCCAAGAAACACCAGGCAGATTGTTATAATTCCATTTCTCTCTTCTTAAAAAGAATTTATTAAATAGTACAAGTTATAAACTTTGTGTTGTGCTTAAGATAAAATGAGAAAAGAAAATTTGTGAGTGTGGGAATAAATCGTCAAAATCCAGATTACAATTACAAATATTTTCGGAAGAAATATTTTTTGCTGATAGTTGTCCGGACCAAAAAGCCAAAATAAAATAGTGTAGAGTGAGCAGAAATTATTAATGGAAAAAAAAATAAAGGAAGAATCGAAGAAACCTATTATCTTGTTGAGAGTAGCTGGCGAAGTAATTAGAGAACATATTGAAGTAGATTTTGTTGACAAGACTATGATTTGGCAAGTGGACCAGAATATTTTTGAACATTTCTAAATGAAAACTCTGCCAGTAATTTCACTTGCTTAATTTGAATGATCATTAAATTCACAGGTTACAGTTACATGTTGTTCTATAGCTGAGTTACAATAAGGACGTCTTTGACAGTTTCTCATTTCTTATTTAGCTTAACATCTTTAACAGGTGAAAATTGAAAATTGTAATTAAGATTTCTTGACTATATATTATACATAACAAAGGCGGTACGAAAACAAAATCAATAGAGCCTATGATGAGATTAAAAATGGCAGATTTAGTCAAATCTATCCATTCGGATTGACTGATGAAAGCATTAAGAAAAGGCAATATTTAATATTGGAGATTTTAGGAACTAAATTTAACAAAAAGTAAAAGTAGCATCTTTAAATCTCAAAGCAAGAAGTGAAATTTAATTGGGTTATCTATTAGAAATATGCATTTTGATTACCCGACATCTGCAAGAAGCTGTACGCTAATAACTTCTTTTCTTAAACCTCCGCTTTATGGAGTGTCTGAGCATAACCACCAAACTTTCAAATAAAAGTGTCATCGGCATATATCTGATATTCTACTCTACTAGCAGCCTCTTATGTTTCTACTTTTATTACACAGTTCTTTACCAGGCAGTAGTCTTTATACGTTGTAATGATCATTTGTTTTCAAACATTGATCAGTAAAGAGTAAAACACGTATGTGAATTTATTTTCTTTTGGAAAGTAAAAACACTACGTAACAATATGTACAAAATAAATGCATGATACAAGAAAAGAAATAGAATGGAATGTAAATTAGGGATTTCAAAACAATTCCAAGTAGAACAGTAAAATGTTTTCATCTCTCCGATTGGTTATAAATCATCACCATTATCATCATCATCATCATCCTCATCATCATCCTTGTAATCAAGAATATCGTCATTAGTCTTTTGGGCATTTGTTTACCTTTATAAACTCGTGTATTTCATCATACTTTTTGTCGAGATTTCCTCTTTTCTTTCCTACTTAAGATGTTTATTTTTTAACCCTTTATACACTTAGTTAGTAGGCTGTGTGTTTGACTTTATTAGTCAGATATTATCTTAGTAAATTAATTATGAACGTATAGTGTATAAGACTACTTAAACATTTCTTCCAAAGAAAAAGAAAGCTGAGTAATAGAAACAAGTTTAATAAGATATAACATATTACTCTTTGAATCTATTCTGTTTCAGCTCTTCACGATATTGTGAACACGAAAGACATGATCCACTGAAAACATTCTTTTGGTAAATATGTGACTGGATCAGGCAAAGCTACCTGAGCCAATTCCATTCTCTTTCTCCAGATAGCTCGGATCTGTCAGTTAATTCCTAACTTACCACTTAAGTGACGGTATATCAAGCCTAGTTCGTATCAACCTTGCTTTGCATTTTCTTGTTTTGCTTCAAACTTTTTGTTATCATTTAACTAGGTTAAGGTGAAATTCAGCTGTATAGTATCTTTCTTTGTAAATGTTATATTATAAATTTTCACAGAACGCATATATTTTATTCTCGGTAAATATTCAAAAAATAAATTTAAAAATAAATTAATAGATAGTAAAAAATAGACAGAAGTTACTCTTCAGTAAACAAATAAACTAATTGGTAAATTAAAAAAATGTCTATATCAAATTAATTACTAAATACGGTACTCCTGTATAATTTGTGTACTGGGAGAGTAATGGCTACCTCATTTTGAAATATCCAGCTTTTAAACCAAATAATACTTCTTATTTTGCCTTTTTTTGGTGTTTTAACAATAGCCTTTTCCCCCAACTGAAACTCACACAAGATCGCTTGAGTAAGGGATAGCTTTAATATAAATGAAAATAATAAGATCTATTTAATCTGGTCTACCTACATATTGAGTAAAATTTAAGCTTTATACAGATGCATACAGAAAATAAAGAATTGTGTTATTCGTTAATTACTTAATATGTTATAAGAACATTTTGACGTTCATGAGAATAGATTTACCTTAAGGGATTTATTCCCAAACCCTTTGGCAACACTGGGTCCATTGAACACTGAAGTAAAATAGAAAAGAGGTTTTCTAATATTCGTCATATTTCAACGTACAGTATGTTTAACGACTAAAATACTTTTGTTTGTTCTACAATTTGATTCTAGTTGGCTGCAACAGAATGACATATTTTCTTCACTTATGTTCTGTCTAATTTTAACACATTGTTGCCCTTCTGATTGTGGTATTTTGTTTCATTTGACGCATGTAGTGAATTCAATTGTAAATAAACAAGTGTATTGAAAATTCAGTTTTTGTCATTAAAAGGGCATGGTAGACCTGACAGCTTCAGACCAAACAACAGTATCCCTTTCTTTCTAATTTTATCAATTTTATCAATCTGACATATTGCTGGATTGACATTTAGTATTGCTTCTATGATGGAAAAAGGATTTTTTTCCATCCCCGTGATTGCCAACAAAATATATTTTGATCGAGCAAACGGAACAGTTTTGGTAAGCATAAACTTACTCATTTTGAAATTATAACATTTATTGAAATATTATTTAACAAAAAACAAAAGATATGAACTGTCCCAAACAAGTTTTAAAAGACCACCTAAAATTTCATAGTTATCTATAGCATTTTTTATATGTTCTATTTTTTTGTTAAATAGGTAGTTTAAAGGAGCCCATAAAAACATGGTAAGATAAATGACTGTCTCCTTTATCTGTAATATTCATCATATAATCTCTTGTTTTGCATCACTCTTCTCTTGATCCATGCTTTAATGTCATCACATCATCCTTTGTGCTAACTGCTACCATACATAATATAGCATACTCTTCTTTCGCAAATGTATAAAGAGCATTTATTTAAGGCTTTATCTTGATGTTATGATCAAACCATTTCAAGAGTGTGTCGTGGTTTGAAGGTCTCGACTCTTCTCAACAATATATTACTCAACCATTCTAGCTGGGTTAATATTTTAATATATAAACTGAAAAATTATCGAATAGCATTTATTTTCAGAGATATTAACAGTTTGGTACTGACAAATCTTTAATTCCAAGCTAAAGTAAGCAGTCTCTTACACCCAAAACATTGTATCGACCTGGAAAGTTAGATCTTATAACAAACTTGAATTAAATTTTTTTGCCCGAACATCTTTTGCTATCAAAAAGGTGGTAGCTAGTCAACTAGTGACAACATCTTGAATAATTTATCAGTATCGGGTAACCGCTCAAATATGCTAGAACATCCATGCTATGTATTTGGTTTCAGGATTTTGATATTGCTTTCCGAACTTAATGTCTTAGACGAAATTTACATCACAGTAGAATATGGCCTACAAGACAGTCATTTCAAATTATGATCGCTATTGCACCCTCTTACTCTAATTCTTGTCATCAAATTTTAACTACGCATTAGAATTTCATGTGTTCTTTAACCTATCCGGAAGCATCGCCGTCCATTTCAATAGTCTCAAATTCCACACTATTATCTTTTAAGCTACTAGAATCAAATTCTTTCATTCTTTTTCTTCCTGTTAGGTTTTTGTAGAAACGCAGCAGGAAATTTTGTATGAAAAGCAAATAATAAAAATGTACTATTTTTGTATTTTTGTCAAGTGGCATTCAATATTGTAGTTTCGTAAATTTTATATATGGAAAGATTAGTACTGTTGTATACCAAGGAAAAACTACTTGCCAATATAAAGCTTATGGTAATTGAATTAATAACATATTGTGCATAATTAATATAGTTAAATATAAATAATTATTTGTGGGAATAAGGAGCAGTTGTTTTTTTTGTTAGTTAAGCCAAAAGAAGCTTCAAGTTCCATTTTAAGAGCAAACAAAAAATTAGAACCTCACATATAACGTCATATAACAAAAGTAAGACATCCTGGTCAACAAACATTATTTTTTGTGTGGGTGTGTATAAATTAAATACAAAATAAAAAAGCTACTCTATCTCCTCTATATTTTCCTGCCACTGAAAAAGAAAATATTTGTAAAAAGGAGTCCCTTATTGTCTAGTTTATTACTTACAGAGATATGTATACTACATATTCTGAAGGATATATGTTCTTGGTCGTATGTAAGTCAGAAATGTTCAGTAAAGATAACAGGGCATCCCATGATAATCACTAGCCAATAAACACAATCAATAATGAAAAAGTACTTTAAAATACAGAGTACAGATGTGTGTGTGTTTGTGTAAGAGATGCAGTGCTTAATACTCGCAGGTTTGGCATATTTCTAATGCAAAAACCTTATAATTGGAAAGAAATAAACTAGGCTCCTTAACGAGCCAAAACTGTTTATATACATTCAAAGTTGACAGCTACTCCATAAACAGTTCTACTATGTGCTACTAGGTATGCGTTATAATGTGCTAATATTTATACATAATTTCTGTTGCATAGGAAAAAAAGAAGGCGGTTTATTACCAAATGTTATATTTATTTAAAAAATAAATAATAACAAATTCCTGAAACCATATTACTTTTCCTCAACATCTCTCTCTACATATTTGTCTTCTAAATATTCTTTTCTTATATTTGTTTGCTATTGACAACAATTTAGGATCCTTAGCATTTGGCACAGCCTAACAAAGTGAAGTTAGATTTAAAGCGGTTTAATTTGTTGCTAGTAATTTCGATTTGAGACTATCAGTGCTCTCTATTGTATTAGCTCACATATCGTTCGACGAAATGATATTTTGGCTCTAAAGCTTCAAATATCTATGCTAAACTAGCATTGTAAAAGATTTATGGTATACTTTATGTGGGACATCCGTTAAAAATAGGCAACTGCAACATTTTATTGACGCTTTCAAAAAATCAATAGGCAGATTCGACAATTGGCATACGCTTTGACACATAGACAGTAGATTTGTAGCCAAATGCAAATCAAAAGAAACTCCATGTACGATGAGCACCTTATAAATAATATTTTCGAATTTTAATACCTTTTTAAGGCAAACTTACAATATCAATTCTAATAATATTTTTCTACAGGATGAAAATAGGTATTAGAAACATATACTTTTTAGCGGAATTTCATCCTGATATCATTTAATATGTTTACCTCTTATGCTGGTTAATATATAATGACATTAATTTTTCATTTTCATTCTGACATCGGTCGTTGCTTAAAATTGACTAAAGAATTTGCAGCTGGTTCTCAGATCGTCAGTAAGATTTAATATAATACAAGTTATTGGACCTAAAACTTTGACTTAAATCATGGCTGTACATAGCTCTGTGGTTACCTGATCTTAGCTGAAACAGGTGCAGAAAATTGTTTTTAATTGCATCTAAATTACAAGGTACTAAAATAAAAATTACTGGAGCATACAATTAGGGGTGATAGGAGTCTAAAACTTATTAAAAGTAGGGACAATTTTTTCGTTGTATGGATAATTTTGGCCAGCTTTAATTTATTAATAACGTAGATTAAGCTCAAAAATCTAACAATAAATTTTCTTTTCCATGATTCTATCCTGTCAAACCGCTTAAAGTGTTCATCTTTTAATAAGCTCTGCTCTCAAACAAAGGTCCTGTTTAAGAGCAGTCTTTTAACAAGCGCCTTTTTGCAGCATATCATCTTTGCATAATTTTCCCGTCATATTTTCATTGCTTGTTTTAATAACAGAATTTTTCACTTTTTCGTATAGTCTAAAGTTTGATTCAGTTTGACCATTTACTTCTCTACCTTCAAGATCAAAAAGAAAGAACCATTTTTTTCTAATATTTGCACTCTCCTGCAACGACTAGATACTGACTGACCTCTTTTAAACACTGTCCTGTAACGCTCTTTCAGTCTGGTTTTCAATAGATTGAAATTTTTTGTGTGCATGAAAAGATAAATTTGACTTTGACATAATTTGTGATACCTTTTTCGTGAATGTTTAAAACTCATTTTAGCTATTTTCTCAAAATCTTCCAAAGCTTATATGAAATGAAAGATCTTCATACTCAGCACAAGTTGCTATGTCATTAATTAGACTTTTCTTATCCATCATAATTACTTTTCCGTTTCGAACTCTTGGAACATACAAGTTTTTCACTCTTATGTAATTGACAAATTCAATGTCAATCCCTATCTCTTTCTCTGAATAATAATATTTTGTGTTGTACTAAGCTGTCTGAGGCGTTAACTGACTAGAGAGTTACTTTAACATTTTAGTTTTGAAATTGATGGTCGAAACACTTTCAGGGCAATACAAATTTAATTATTACTTTCTTGTGCATCCTTTTGAGACTTTCTTCTGAAATACAACTGATCCTTTTTCAAGATCATACAGTAGATAAATTTATTACTGATAAATTTAAATACTTGTGCATTTTTTAACTTTCGCAGGATTACCAAGTGATTCGGCCTAGTATCTAAGTGTAAGGATGTTCGCTCACATATTTTGAGCTCTGGCTTTGACTACAATTATGTAAGGACGACAAATTAGTAACCTGAAAATAGGGAAAACCACTTTAATCTTTTTAGCACATAAAACTTGGAATTGTTACCAGGCTTTGTGGCGGTAGGATTAAAGTTTAAAAGTTCACCTAAAAGCAGACTGGACACAATTACCAAATCTAAAAATAGTGCAAGAAATATTTCTCAGTATGGGGAAAACACTTTCATTCTTTTCAGTATGTGTACCAAGTTTTAAGGCTATATTGGCGGGTGTAAGGCGGGGAAGTTTTTTTAGGACTGGGCATTAGCCAAGGGTCGATACAAACATTAAAATTTCAGTGGTAGCCTGAATTCGATCATTTTTTATTATATTATATTATATTATATTATATTATATTATATTATATTATATTATATTATATTATATTATATTATATTATATTATATTATATTATATTATATTATATTATATTATATTATATTATATTATATTATATTATATTATATTATATTATATTATATTATATTATATTATAATTTTATCATGATGTGCACAATTGTCATCTAAAATGGTCCTTGTCAACCCCCATACAAACTTTTTAAGCTTCACAGAAGTCGCTGTAAGTTTCTCACCACTTAATTTTAAAACAGAGCAAAATATATTTCCAATGTACTTTTGGCTGGTGGTCGGATTTACATTGATTTTAAACACTGGGTTTGATATTTTCTTTTTTGTTCTTGGGATAACGGTTTTCCTCAGGAAAACATCTGGCTTCTTTTTTTTTTTGAAGAAATTTCAAGTGGTGGTTTGATTTCTCTCTCTTGATTAGGTCATTTGCAAATTTATTCTCTTTTTCAAGGCTATCGGTGGTTTTCACGCTTTGACTTTATTCTGGCAATTGTTTATTTCACACCAAAAGAACAGGTTTTAATCAAAAGAATTTTCTAGCTTAAGGAATGTACTTCACGATAGAGGAATAATTCTTTTTAAAAAAACCCCGTAATTTACACTTTCTCAAATACTTCAAATACTTTGTAATCAGGTATCTCTTGAAGCAGTGTAGAATACCTGTTTTCCCCATGTCCTACTCTTGATAGCTAATTGCTGTTTGAGAACGCTCTAAACTCATCTAATTTAAAACCTCCTGGTTAATATACAGCTGTTCTAACCCTAAGCCAGAACTTCCTCATGTAATCAGCAGCGGCCTTTCGTAATTTAAAGGAAATTATACAGCTTTTACTAGCAATAATCTCTTAAACATTAGCCCCTTTGAAATCACAAGACAAGTGTTGACAAGACAAACAAACCCCACATTTGACTACACTATTTAGTGTTGTTGCATTCATTACGACTTCTTCCTTCAAATGATTAATTAAGGGCTACTTACAAAAAATCTTTGAAAAAATGTGGCATTTTTAGAAGTTATAAAATTATCTTTTAAACAGCGATGCTTTAGAGATCACAAGAGGACAAGTATTGGTGAGATAAAACCCCCTACATTTTACTGCATTATTTAGTGTGGGTGTATCTAGTAAGATATTCTCCATTCATCCGAAGGACGACTCACCAACAACCCATATATCAAGTGTCGTTTTTTTGTAAAGATATTTAATAATTGGCAAAATATCAGAACTTTTAAGATCATAAAAAGACAAGTGTTGACGAGATAAAAAAAACACGTATTCTTCTTACTCGTGTCCTTGACCATCACAGTTGGTTTGACCAGTGTTTGGCGGTGGAGATAGCAGCTGCAGTTGGTTCGTGAAGGTCCTCTTGTTAGCAGTTTCGGGCGGTTGGATAGCTAAATAGGTGTTGCATAGTCTGCATTTGGCCCCAGACGCAAAGGTCTGAGGTCGTAAAACCCAAAGACTTTCTGGATGCAATGCACCTGCCATGTCCCAGTCGTAGGGTGTTCAGTGCTCTCCATGTGGACCAAGTGTCACTGCTACCAGACGCTATAGTTTCTGTAGGTTTGATTCGTCTCGCCTGCCAGGTTCGTCCCTCGTCACTCAGGGCATCCCATCGCTCACAGCACATGTTTACTCGTTTTACTGATTTGGTCACATTGAGAGGGGTTTCAGAAAACTATTGCGAGATAAAAGGCGCTTTCTAGACTCCTTGTGTTGAAACAGGGAATGTCTGATATCAGTCTCCTGTCTTCGATACTGGTATATGCTATCTACACTGCGGCGAATGTCTGGTGGGGCAATTCCAACTAGAATATAGATGCTGTTGATGGGAGNGGCTCTCCATGTGGACCAAGTGTCACTGCTACCAGACGCTATAGTTTCTGTAGGTTTGATTCGTCTCGCCTGCCAGGTTCGTCCCTCGTCACTCAGGGCATCCCATCGCTCACATCACATGTTTACTCGTTTTACTGATTTGGTCACATTGAGAGGGGTTTCAGAAAACTATTGCGAGATAAAAGGCGCTTTCTAGACTCCTTGTGTTGAAACAGGGAATGTCTGATATCAGTCTCCTGTCTTCGATGCTGGTATATGCTATCTACACTGCGGCGAATGTCTGGTGGGGCAATTCCAACTAGAATATAGATGCTGTTGATGGGAGTGGACTTTACACATCCTGCAGCAATACGGCACGCTTCGTTTAGTGCTGAATTGAGTTTTATTAAGTTATTCCTCGTGTACACTTTTTTCTTTACATTGCTAATGTGCTCCTTGAAGATGAGTGACCAATCTGGTGTCACTTCCAGGTACACCGGATGTTTCTAATTCTGGAGATTTTGTCCATCCCACTTGATGTCGAGTTTGTAATCAATGAAATAGTTCTTGGGGTGAAAGGAATAGATTTGTGCCTTGTCGCGGGATTTGGCTTGAGATGGTTTTCCCTGTAGTAGGTTGACATCTGTTCGAGAGCGAATTGAAGGATATTTTCAGTTGATCGGAAATCCCCCTGCTCGGTTGTCAAACACAGGTCCTCTGCATAAATAAACCTTTGGTAGTGAGCAGGTTTGGACTGATCATTAGCGAAGATGTAAAACAATAAAGGCATCAAAACGCTGTCTTAAAGGAGGCCGTTTTTCTGGAGATACTATTTGGTTTTGTTTGTTTGTTCAGTGTCAAGTAAAATCTTCGGTTCTCCAGCAAGCGTCTGATTACTCGGCAGAGCTGGGTGCCCTGTGTAAGCTCGAAGATCTTGCGAATCATGGCTCTATGTTGGATGGTGTCGTAAGCTTCAGTAAGATCGACGAACACGGCTCCTGTAATTTGTTTTTTCTGAAACCCAACTTCGATATACTGTGTGAGCCTGAGCAGTTGGTCGGCGTATGATCTCCCAGACCGGAATCCTGCCTGGTAACTGATGAGGCTCTCCTCGATCAGAGAACCAAGTCGATGTAGCAGGATCCGTTCAAATAGATTGTAGGTGATGCAAAGCAAAGAAATGGATCTGTAGATCTGTAGCTTTTTGGGGAGTTGGGATTCTTGTCAGCTTTTAGTATTGCTTTCACTTTGGCTCTTCTCCAGAGATTTCAGATTTTGGCGGAGTTCAGACAGTTGTTGTACAACTTCAGTAGCCAGGACGTAGCTCCAGCTCCAAAATGCAACAGCATCTCCGTCAGGATGTCGTCAGGGCCGGCGGATTTGCCGGTCTTCAGTTGTTTTAAGGCAACTTCTAGTTCTTCTGCATTCGCAGGTCAGGTTGTGTAAGACAGGTTTTTGCTTTCTGGTAGTACTGTGGCATTGTGTCTGCCTGTGGGGTTCCTCCGGGCACTGCTTTTCCCATTTTGTGCAAGCTGGCGTGCTACCTGGTTTAGCGTGATGTTGGTGATTCTGGGGGGGCTGGTTTTGTTTCCGTCTAGCTTCTTGATGGTGGCCCATGCCTTCTTGCTGTTGATTGAGATGTTCATGTTTTCTATTAGAGTCTGCCACGAGCTCTGTCTCTCTGTCCCTATAGCTTCCAGGAGGGAGTCTCCTAGCTGGATTTTCTGATCTGAGAATGGATTGGCCTGGAATTTTGCTTCATATTCGGAGAGAAGGATTGCAATCCCGTCTGATGGCCCAGCAATGTACCTATTTCTGCAGCCGTATAATATAAAGGCCCAAGCGGCTTTCTTCAGGGATTTAATACAGTTGGTATAATTGGAAGAAATAGGTGTAATGTTCCCTAGAAGTGTGTCTAGTTTCTCAGCAAAGAGACTCCAGTTGGCTTTTTTGAGGTTAAAACGGTGCTTGAACAATTGGTGTGATGCTGTGATAGCTGACTTGATTTTAGCAGCTACCGGTCGATGTTGTGACTAAGAGACAGGTGCGAGGAACTCCTGTTTACATAGATGCTATAGGGGATGATACAAAACCTAGGTTGTACCCTTTCCTCATCTGCCACTGTTGAAAGATCTTGGGAGTTTGGAATCATGGATCAAGGAGAGATTCATGCATCCACATTTCGACAAGGGTACCGTTGTCATTTACATCATTGTTAACCCCAGAGGGGGATGTGAGAATTGAAAGCTCCAATGACGATAGAATATTTGCTCTCAAGCTAAGTGGGAGTCCTTCTCCACTGGTATTCGCTGTTGGGAGGCTTATAGATGGATGTGATGGTGATGTCTCTCAGTTTGACTGTAATCAGTTTGACATTTTTTGGGGATGTTGAGGTATGGATTTTCTCAATCCGAAGTGTGGACTTGCAGAGAATTGCTGAGCCGTACATTGGATGTCGAATTTCGACAATTCGTTCCAGCAATTGCTGGTCAGTGGTTGTCAGGCCAGAGGTGGATTTCCTGCAGACAG
This sequence comes from Morbakka virulenta, assembly GCA_003991215.1. Classification (NCBI taxonomy): domain Eukaryota; kingdom Metazoa; phylum Cnidaria; class Cubozoa; order Carybdeida; family Carukiidae; genus Morbakka; species Morbakka virulenta. The sequence continues at coordinate 499,361 of RDPX01000405.1, forward strand.
ACCAGATCATACCTTTGAGCGTTCTGTGCAAGGACTTGAGACTTATCATTTGTATAACCTTCGATATTGAAGGAGGCGGCTGCCAGGGCGGGTCCTGAACAGGACCTATGTTGATGACTCTGGGCTGATTGGCTCATGTCAGAGTGAATGTAGTGGAGACAGGATTGTGACTTGTCAAAGTAGGTACAGAGTATTGGCCTGATAATTCAGTTTCCAGGATGCGCCACGTGGAGGCTCTCTGTCTGCATCCCACACACAAGCCCCCCCCTCCACGTATGGCATCACTGCTATGTGCTTTCACACCCGTCGAGATATCTTCCTCGTCAGTTTTGAACCAATGCCCACTACCTTTTAATTTAAACATTACAACCTTTACAGAACGTTTATTAGGGTTATTTTTATACTTCGTGAAGACAAGTTTTGATGAGATAAGTTTTACTTTTAATACTTATATTTACTTGGAATGTAAAATTTTAGAATAAAGACGACAAGAATCCGCTCAAAGTTAAAGTTATAATTTTCGTAAAAGGAAACCACGACAAAAATGAGAATTCATAAGCACTGACTTGCAACAAATAAGACAACATTAAACACATGTTAAATTTTAAAAAAAGATTCGTTTTAAAAACTAATAATAATAACGATATTATTACTGTCTAACAAATGTTTTTTGGTGTTGAAGAATTTCAGAGGATTTCAAAATTTTTAATTTTTAAAATGTTTTAAATATTTAAAACAATCAATTTCCCTGGTATTTTTCTAGCAGATGGAGATTTCCCAATAATCAATGATTTAAATTGTTTGATGAATTGAAAGGAAAAGTTACGAGTGGGTTGTTCAACTGGAATTGGCTGGTGCGATGTTATATCAATTATTTAACTCAAAACTACTATTTTCAAAGTATATTTTAGTTCTAGAAGATTGGATGATTTCAATTTGACGCTGGGATTTATTTTCCATACGCATGTATGCTGAAAATGATGTTGTAAATGCAATTTAGTTCATGTAGCAGACATTAGGGCTATAGGCCTTTTTTGGACGATCAGATCGCTGGAAACTGTACCACAATCTCTCGGTGTCGTATTTTTACAGAAGGTAAAAGGCGATAAGGCTTTTCTTAATCTTGTAAGTAGTCATAACAACGTAAGAATTATTTAGGTGAAACTTGTGATCTAGTACTGTAAGTTCAGCTGAACAATTTAAAGCATGATTTCCAATAGAAGTTAATATTTTCTGAACATAATTAGAAGCAAAAACTGATTAATTTCCTTCCAAATAAAGTTGGATGCAGGTATGCGAGATATTGAAATTTACTTACAAGTCTCTCACAGAGCATCAATTGCAGCAGTAGACAAGAGCAGATAAGTCTTTCAACACGTACACGTGAACCCACGTGGAAAATAAGTCAACTAAAATGAGAAACGAAAATAATTTATGTTTGCAACCTCTACATAAACTCTTCAGAACAACTTGAAGGCCTCTGCATAAAAATTGTTTCCTTTGAGATGTGAATGCTTTTGAGAAACAACACATCATTGAGCGAAGGGATTACTATCACTGTCAATGTACAGTTACCGGAAGTATTAATGAGCTGAACGTGTCAAAAATGTTATACCAGGATGATTCGTATGTAAAAGGAGCAGAATGTTTTGACCAACACGTTTTTTTAGGAATAATACATAAAACTATTTAAACCCTACCATTTTGAATAAAATATCCCTCTTTGGAACATAAATATCGAGAATGTTGATCTGAGAAAGAATGTTTACCGTCCACCAATTGGTGATGTAGACTTGATGTAGGAAGAATGCAAACGTCAATAGTGGTAGCAAAGAAATATGGAATGGATTTCTATCTGCAAACCCTTCTAATACAATCGACCGTAACTGACAGCACTGAATTTGATAGTGATTGAAATTGTGGTATACATAATAACTTATCAGTTACATGTATTTCCCCCCTTCGATTGTATTCTTCTTGATAATAGTAACATTTTAACATAAGTTTCCTGGAAGATGAATTTGAGACAACAATGATGGTGAAGAATTCCAAAAATTCTGCTTGCAAAATTGTTATGAGAGTACCTTAAAAATTTGGCTTCCGCTGCAGCTTATCTCTATTTATTCAAGCAATTGGCTTTCGAAGAGTCAAAAAGCAATTTTTTGAGCGATAATATACGTTTCTGATTGAACTGATCAACGTATATTTTTCATCAAGCATTTGTTTGTGTGTCCAATGTAATTTTTGATGCTGATTTCAAATCTGTAATCCGTTTTTTCATAGCAAGTACAGTTTAAAGAATGAGGTAATTTATCTATTTTTTAGCTGATATAAGGGGGTCGGACAGTATTAATTTTCTAATTAGATATCTAAACTTAGGCACACATTTCCTTTACAAAATCGAAAAGAACACTAGAAATAAAATGATTTCCTCGTTGTAGAATTGCTCAGATAAAATATATTTTCATTTTCAACAAAGGCTGTATCTGATGAAATGTCTACAAGCTTTTCAACATCTCAATTTATCCGATCAGTAATTTGTCTGATGAAATTTCTGCAAACTTTTTATGATCTCCAAGTCAGAATGGCATATAAAGGATATGCAGTGACTTTCTCGTTTGTTTTTACAGCATTAATATGTTAGGACAGGGTTAAAATCATCCTGATGTATTTTGCTACATCTGCGGAGAAGTTACCATGAATGCCCAGAAGCGTATAATAACACCTGAGATCAAGCAACTTTACAAGCTATAGTTCTGCTGTCCAATGAGAGATAGGACGAGACATGGGTGCTGCACGTTATCTGCACAGGTTGAACAAGTGAGTTACGTGACTGGAACAAAAAGAGGAAGAAATCTATGCCTTTTGCCATTTCTGCAATTCAGAGGGAGATAAAAGAACACTGACTGACTGTTTTTTTTAACAATAAATGTTACGAGAAATTCGACGAAGGACAAGCACCAAGTCCTTTATTCCAGCTTGAATTCTGAAATGCGGTCTGTTCCTTACCATGAAAGTCTGGTAATCTCAGTTTCACTAGGTGATCACATTGAATTTTCAGACGATAATCCTGAATGCCCCAATAGCGGTGACGAAGAATGTTACGTGCCAGACAGACGACAGAGTCTTTGAACCAGATCAGTTTTTGTAAGGTGAATCGCCTTATCAGAGATCTCTCCTTCCCTGTGTGTGTGCCTCTCTCTCTCTCTCTCTCTCTCTCTCTCTCTCTCTCTCTCTAAGAATAAGCCTGAGCTGCTGGAATCAAGCCTAAACGAAAAGGATTTGCTGAGGAAAGCTGTTCGTATAACTTACTTTAGGCAAAGAAATAAGGTTCAACAACCTTGATTTTCTATTGATGACCGGCTTTGCTTTTACAGTGATATTGATGGACTTTACAAGTGTTTATCACTAAATCATGATCCTTCAGAGTGGCGCTTGTTTATCGATTCTTCCAAACAGAGTCTAAATGCTATACTTCTCTTAAATGGAAATTTGAAACTCTCCATTCCTATTGTTCACTCACTTTATCTTCACAAATTATACGAGAATACGGATCTTTTATTTCGTGGCATTGACTATGACAGATATTCATGGAAGATATGTGGAGATTTTAAAGTCATTAAAATGATGATGAAAATGGAGTTAAGTTATACAAACCACTGCTGTTTTTTGTGTCTCTTGAATAGTCGGGTGACTGATAAACATTATGTATAATCAAGTTGGCCAGCAGGACCAAGCAGGACTATGAAGTTTCAAGAACGCACCTCTAGTGGGCCCAGAAAATGTTTTATTACCTCCTCTGCAAATACAGTTTGAACTGATGAAGCAGTTTATTAAAACACTTGGTAAAAGAAACTTCAGAGGCTTTGAGTACATCGTTGAAAAGTTTCCAAAAATCACAAACGCGAAGTTGAAGGAGGGTATCATCGTTAGATCCCAAATCAGAGATATACTAAAGAACGCCAGTTTTAAAATAACTTTAGATGTTGTGGAACTGCCCACTGAGTCTGCCGGTATTTCTTCGGAAAGAAGAAGGCAATGCATTACGAAGATTGAATAAAAAGTATTTTGAAATGTTACTCCACAATAGCGTGTTGCATATCATAAAGATTCACTTCCTGAATTTCTTTCTCGGAAGACTTAAATCAGTATCAGAGGAGCAAACGATACTATGTTTTCTAGAATGACAGTATCCTAGAAAATTACTGCTGGATCACTATACTGTGATCGACCGGCTCGGGAGGTTTGTTGGAAATCGAAATCACAGCATTTTAAACTGTAAGCACTGTAAGCACTTCACTTCTTCATTACTGACTTCTTTCTGTATTTCCTCTTTTTAGAATCATAAAATATAAAACAAAAAAACTGGTATATAATAAATAAAACTTGAGTGCATGTTAAAAAATCAGCGTTGAAAGTTGGTTTGGTAAAGTTAGTTTGCATTCCTGATGATTGAAAGAAATTTTTTTGTTGACTAGTGTCATTATTCTTATTATTATGACAGAGAAGATAAATAATCATCTTTGCTTGCATTTGCAAAGAGATTGGAAGGGTCAACGTGTCGTACTAGATAATTTTATCTTTTGTGTGTAGTTTTCAAGAGCTTATTATAAGGAAGGTTAGGGTGACTGTCCAAATGCAGTCAGGACCTATCTTGAGCCAGGAATACAAGCGTTTTGCAAATAAAAAAAATTCTGACAAGATAAATCCTGAAATCTTGAAGTGCTAACTAGACTGAGTAATTGCTCGTTATTTTCTGGTTTTTAGGCTTGGAGAAAAATTAAAGCTTATTTTAACCAGAAAGGAAATAGCTTCCTTGCAAAATGTACTCCAGGAACTTAAGACGAGTCTGAAAAATTTTTGACTAGCAAGAATTAGTCTTAAAACCATTCTGGTCATGAAGCTGGCATACATGTTTGAATTCTCGATCATAAATGTCTTGGTTAATGCCTAGATGGTCTTGTCATCTTGGTAGACTTTTGTACACATTTGAGGAATATCTTTTTCCTTTGAAGCGAAGGTTACATTTATACCGGAATCTAACAAGAAAAGAGATTAGGTTTTTCAGACGTCAATATTGTGGGTTGCGGTAGCACAGTAGAGAGTTGACCTAATTAGAATTGACATTAAAAGTTTTTTAAGTATCAGCAGTGCCTGCTAAACAACATTGACTTTGAAAGAACTAATAATGAAAGTTATTTTTATGAAGCGGCATGCGGTAGTTGTGTGGTCTCGACGCCAACGTGTATTGAAAAGTAGCATCACCATAGTTAAAGTCAATGCGTCAAAAAATCTAGATTATTATTTGATAAGTGGGTCATACTAGACTTTTTGGCTGTTGGCCAAACCTATGAAACAGCTGGTTGAAAAGCAGAGGTGTAGATCTCCAAGAAAAGACTTTCTTACACGGCTAAGTGTAATCAAAAGTCGGTTTTATAGAGTAGCTTCAATCTGACCACAGAAATATTTAGCCCAAAAATAAATAAATAAAATAGTTTTTTTCCAAATCATACAGTTCACAGTGATTGACCTGATCCTTAAGTCGTTGGAAGAATGTCAACGGATCTTGAATAGATTTATGTGCCATAAAATATATGATAAGGTTGAAGATTGAAGGATAATATCCAGAGGCAGAGTCTCAAAAACAATATCTAAAGTTTCAAACGTAATTTTTTCAGCTTTGACGTCTGTCGTTGCTTTTAGTTTTTCAATTAATTGGAAGTCTGTCTTATCACAACTGAACAACATGTCTACTTATTTATTAATTAAAATGCAAAGCTTCAACTGATTAGAAAACAAGATAGTCTAGTGGCATCATGCCAATTTTTCTCGTCGCCAAGTTACGGTTTTATTACTGACATTTATCAATATGTAAAGTTGTAAAAGGAACAAGATAAAAATTATATGCCAAGACAAATAAGTATTGTTTTTGAAAAGATGAGGAATTAGAACGACGGAAATGTGATTTGTGACACGAAAAATAACAACAATTGAACGATAAATTTAGTCAATATATTTTACGTCAACTATGAATAGCAAAATAACAAGATACATAAATAATACATTGAAATGCGCTATTTAATTTCTATATTTATAGTCACCTCCGCTCCAAAGTGTTTAAAAGGAAAAGGTGTGCCTATACCTGCACCTGTAAAATCCCGCGGACAACTTTTTTAAAGTTACAAAGGCAAATTTTTCTGTTTCTAACCAGCTCAGCAAAAAAGTGTCTGCTTTGTGTCACTTCCCTGGCTTGCTCAGTGAATACACCCAATAGATCAGCAATCTTCAATCATGGATGGGGACGATATTTTTTTCTAGTCACTGCAAATAACAACCCTCTTGTTGTAGCTAAATTTTCATTCCTAAATACATGTGAGGTATACTGTATATATTGAGTATTCATCAAATTTTGCAGAGGAATTGTTTTAACTCCATATTTTGTACTTCTTCATTCGTAAATACACAATCAATGTGTGGAGAAAATTAGTTACAATACAAAATAGAAACGTCTGTAAAGTACACATCTGTATACATTAAAACTGCTACTAACGTTCCACCTGCTACAAGCTATTTGATAATTGTTGGAACTGTGGTCTATTCAAGAGTAGGAGATATTTATGGCGCATTCACATGTCATATTTGACTTTACTCTCTATTTCATCTATTAAGTATTACCAATCATAAACAAAATTCTAGTGCCAAAGGGATACTCTCTTTAATTAAACTAAACAGATTTTTAAGTTCTTTGTTGCCTCTTTATTTGCAGTCGGTACGTAGAATGAAAGTTTTCTGCAAAACGCTATCCTAAATCGATTTTAGCCTTTACGGTTACCGAAAAAGATTTTAGCCTTTACAGATACCGAAAATTTCCTATTACTTAATTTTGTAACTGAACCGATGGAGAAAAAAAATATGAATGCATTTATTGTAGAAGTGTAATTCCTGATCAAACAAGTTCACATCTCCTTGCTGTTTTTCTTAATTTATTGATATATCCTATTTGACCTATTTGACCTTAGGACATGACCTTTTATTGTCTTTCGACTGCATTTTAGAGTCAATATCCACCTTGTCTATTGAATTTTATCCTGATTAATATAAAAATAAAGAAAGTAATTATTCGTTCTAGCTGAATCATTACAGCTTATATTGACCATTTAAATTATTTTTTTCTTGTACCACAGCTGAATTAATTTTCAAAATATTTGGTAACTTACCATTGATTTTTGCAAAGAGAATCAGGTTAAGAAACGGCGCCTTTTGCTCTGCTGGTAGAACATTTGCTCATGATTACTCTAGGCACTTTGTCATGTTCAGTTCACTTCACACATATTTTTGGCTTTTGTACAATCAATTCCAACTATTATATTGGCTAACTTTATCCAATACGTTTTTTCAATTACACCTAATTCTGTTCTTCTCTTTCTCTCAGGCTGCTCTTCTTTTTCATAGTTTATGGAATATTTTTTCCTTTTTCACCTAAATTCTACTTCCCCCTTTCTCATTCAAAAAATTTAGTAGTTAATATCTAATAAAGCTAGTTTTATATTCTTGCTACAACCTACAAAAATCCTATTTGATGAAGTGTTTTTTTTGGTTGTATGTCAACATTATACTAAAGAGGGTCTGCAGAAAGAATGACGCAGTAGTATTAGCAATTTGGCTGCAAACCATTATCTAACTGTAAATAGCTAAAATAACTGATTTTTAAAGCAGGTGGTCATAAAATCCTTTTGGTGCTGTTTTAAATCTAATTAGGAGCAATTTTACGTTTCCGCTTGTTTCAATTCATGGAGTTTTCAAATTCTCTTTTTCAGATATTTCTACTTTGCTCATTATGTTCCTTGTTCTTAAACGTATTTTATAGTTTGATAATAAAGACGTACTTTATTTTTAAGCAAGTTTCAAAGAAATCTTTTATCTTCCATGTTTGTAGCTTAAAGCCAAAGAGAGCAACAGACGTTGTTGAAAGAAAAGCAAAGGAAATAATCGACTTCGTAAAAATGACTCATTGTGATCCAAAAAGTTTTGCCAACTTGTATCAGCCCCAAGATGAAATTGCAGATAGTTTCAGCAAACTTGCATATGAGTTAGTAACAGCAAAGCGCTTTACATCCAAAGATTTTAAGACGCACGACCTTCATCTTTCCGAAGCGTATGTGCTGCTATGGCAAAATGCAGAAACCGGAGATGTGGATGGAAGACGTTTTGGTTTACCGTTAAAAATTGGTGCCTTTGCAGCTATGTTCATTGACCTAATAGCAGAAGGTAAGCTAGAAATGTACATGGAACATGGAGATCCAGATCCTCTTGTAAGATTGATAGATGATCTCCCAACTGACACGTTTTTAGATGTTGCTCTTTTTGATCATATCCGGAATCGGAACAAAATGCATCCAGGACGGTCATTGCGTTTACCAAAATGGCTAGAGAGACAAGAGGAAACTGAATGTGTTGATATTATTTTGGAGAACCTATGCCTAAGAGGAATTCTACGCAAGGAGTCTACAGGTCCACTGGGAATAAAGATTTTTAAGAAATTTCCTACTTTGAATGCCGAACCAGAGAAAAAATTAGAGCAACTAATAAGGGCTTCAGCCTTCCTTCAAGAGCCACCTGATAGTTACTTACTTGCTCTGATATCTTTATGTCGCGAAGCTGATAGCATTTTCATGGGGACAGACCCAATTTTACGAAAACATTTTAGTAGCGTTGAATACAATGATGCTAAAAGGAATATGGATGAAATCGTCCTCTCATACTTAAAAAAATAGAAGAGCAGCTAGGGATATTTGACATCAGATTTTTTGAATTGTCTTCACATGTACAGATTAACAGTTATTGAAACACGAAAGTCATAAACAATGCTAAAAACAAGGGTTGGTTACTGTTGTAAAGGATCTGTAAACTCTATCTACTAAAGTATTTTGCATTAGTGTATAGTTTAGAGCAAAAAAAAAGCACTTAAGGATAAAGTAAAGTTACAACTAGTATTATATCTTTTCTTAACCTTTTTAAAGCGAACAGACGCTGGTGCAAGTTGAATTTTTTTTAAGCTTTGCGACTGCATTTTACTTTCTTCGCCAAAACGTACTGGATATGACCTTAAGAGAAAATAATGGGTTCAGCTAAACCGTATCCACCCTGGCTTTAATCGGTATGCCAGCTTCATCCGTCATAATTGGCTTCTGTGAAAACGAGATCTACCTATGTGATGATGTTCAAACTCTTCACCAAGTACTGAATTACAAAATGAAAGTGATCAGAGATGACATAAGAGCAGCTTTTGGACCTTTCTTCCAAATATTGTTATATATTGTTAGAAGTTACACCTGATTCTATTCAGTGATAAAATATTATATCACTTTTCTATAACTGATTGTGAAAAGTTGGCTGGGGTTTAAAAAATGTTTTTTATTGAATTTTGCACACACTTGATATAACGTCCTCTTTTAATGTTTTCACAATTCTTTCATTACAGTCACAGTTTTAGGTAGCAACATTTTACAAGGCAAGTACTCAGGACGAAGTTCAAAACAATTACTTTCAAGGATGGTTAAACTGATCAACATACAAATTTTTTGCAACTAGATTCAAGCAAATCAGCTTCTTAATTTTCCTTTGATTTNGTGTTTCTTATTGCCCCAGGGCATTGTTCTTTTATTGTTTGATATTGCTGTTTCCAAATGGTCTTCGTGACAAGTCTTTTAAAAACGAATACCAAATTTCTTAAATTGTTCCCAATAACTTAATTTACCGATCCAGCCTTAAAGGAGCATGTTTTGCTGTTTTTATAATATTAGTGCATTCACTCAACAGGTAATTTACAGTTTCAACGGCTTTCTAACACAATCGCTACTGGTTCCCTTTTGTCTTTTATTCATAGTAGTAACCTCCACGTTAGAAGTTACACCTGATTCTATTCAGTGATAAAATATTATATCACTTTTCTATAACTGATTGTGAAAAGTTGGCTGGGGTTTAAAAAATGTTTTTTATTGAATTTTGCACACACTTGATATAACGTCCTCTTTTAATGTTTTCACAATTCTTTCATTACAGTCACAGTTTTAGGTAGCAACATTTTACAAGGCAAGTACTCAGGACGAAGTTCAAAACAATTACTTTCAAGGATGGTTAAACTGATCAACATACAAATTTTTTGCAACTAGATTCAAGCAAATCAGCTTCTTAATTTTCCTTTGATTTGGTGGTGCTGATGTGCTATCCCGCGGTTCTGAAATAATTGTCTTTCGTCTATCGTGTTGTTATTGATACCAACATTTAAGAGATATTATAGATATTATCATTATCATATACATCCTATATTACATATATTTAATTTTTATTAAATATTTTTATCTGTTTTTTAAATTAATCATATCACATAGCCTCACCGTAACTCTATTTACTCTCTTTGCTCTTCTGTGATTGATTCAATTTAAACCTCATAAAAATTATTGATTTTATGGACATAGGGACAGAATTTAAGTCAGTTATATAGGATATTTATCATGTCTTTTTCTGGGCTACGTTTTGAGCAAGATTTGAAGCTACAGGATTATGAACAGAGAGACAGAGATCCAACTGTCTGGGACAAATATGTAGACGACATTTTCGCAATTATTAAAAAGACCATCTAAAAGATTTCTTTGAGTACATCAACAGTCTTCACACAAACGTCGTGTTCACCATGAGAAATGACGAAGAAAGACATTTGTTCTCCCTTGGTGTCTTGGTGAAGACCAAAACCTAATTAACACATCACACCATCCAGTTTCAGCTCGTCACAGTGTTATCACTACTCTCTTTGGAAGGAAAAAAAGCTTAATTTTCAACCATGTATTCTGATGTGTACCTTATTAGGGATCTTCAGATAGCATTACAAAAAACTAGCAGGTGTAATCATAAAAAAGAAAAAAAACCTGTGAAACAAATATGTCTTCTCTATGTCAAGGACATCAGTGAACAGCTAAGATAAACTATCCGACAACATAGTGTCAAGTATTCATTTTTCACAACATCTACCATTAGGACGATACTCTCAAAGCCAAACTATCCAGTTTAACTTGAAGAGAAAAACAATGAAGTTTACAGACTACATTGTACAGGACTGTTCTGGACTTTACGTTGGAAAATCAAAGCGTTCCTTGGGTCATAGAGAAAAAGAACATAACAGAGCGGTTCAAAAAGTTAACACTAAGTGTTATGAAATAGCGGAGCACTGCTTGGAAAAAGATCATATCTTTGACTGGGAAAATAAAAAGATTCTGGACGGGGAAATAAATACTACAGCAAGGAAAATAAAAGAAACCATCCACTCCCCACAGCATCACATGAACAGCATACCTTACACCCTTTCAAAAATATGGCTTCCAGCATTACGGAAAAGAAACACAACAAACACAAGATAGGTATTGCGTTACTCCTCAAAACAACTCCGTCCCTGTCATCAAGCACGTCCGTACTATCAAAGTACAAAATAGCTATGCATAATTACTTCAGTAGCCTGATGATGGGGGAAGTACCTCTCGAAACATAGCTCAAGAGAAGCTTGCGACTAATGACATGATAATTTTCCTACATCAATCCTTTAAACCTATTTCCACATACTCTGGGTTTTATTTATTACAGTGATCAACCTTTCCATACCTTTCCGTTTCATTTTTCCATACTCTTCCGTTCGCAAAACGATTATTGCTATTACTGTGATGTTATTAATTATATACAGACTGTTTCTAAGGCTTTTTTCATAACAGAAAGTTTTGTTAACATTACGTCTTGGGTGCAATGCTAAGTGCTTATCACCTATTTCCCTTTCCACCAACACAGTGCTAGAATCTCATTACAGGTCTGAATGCTGAAATGAACCAAGTGTTAAACAAATGTTAACCCTTTTCCAAAGTATGGATAGCTTTAAATCAACAGTGGACATTTTACCTCCTCTCTGAAACTTCTTGTACTATTATGCAATTTTATGTGCTAGCTATTCTTTCATTTTCACTCCATTCAATTCATGGGGTCCAGATTTTTAGTTAAAATATTGACAACTTTCTTTTTTCTTTAAGCAGCTTTTAATTCTTTCATTGGGTAGTTTTCTACTATTTAATTCTACTTTTTTCTACTTTTCATTATCAATATGGCACATTTATCAAGCACAGAGCTCATATAAGTACCTGCAAAAATTGTTATCAGCATTGCATAAGAAAACTTTGCACCTTTCGTTTCCCCTGTATACACCTTTGTCATCTATTAAAAGTAAATTTTTAATCTTCTCTTTTAATGAAACAAATGCATAGCTTAGCTTCTCGCATTGCAAAACGCATAAAATTCTTTAATTAAATTCTTATTCTCCACCGTTTTCCTATTCAGCTTCTATGACTGGTGTCTGATTTCAGCACACCTTTATTGCAGCATTTTCATTAAATAAAAATCTTTGAAAATATTATTCCCTTTTGATAACTCTTTGTATTTCCCAAATTTGTTAAAACTTTTTCCTTTATTTTTGTTCTGATAGTTTAGTAAGTCTTTTTTGTTTTCTCTTAAGACTACATTTTTATTTTATTTGCTTTTGTTGTGTCCAATTCATTTCATTTTCTGAATTCCTTTTCCACACAGATTTGTCTTTATTATCTTAAAACACATCCACAATTTCTGTTTCCAATACACCATGTAACTAAACTAAATCATTCACCTTGGTAACATCAGTCATTTCTTCTTTGCTTAATACCCAGCATGCTTAATACCAAATACTTCAGAAGACATTCGCTTGGATGTCGTTTGAAGTCCTTGATTTATTTTGAAACTTGATGTTCTTCCTTATTTAAGCTTGTCTTATTGTAATATTAACAAGTGTCCTATTTGTTGATTGTTTTAGGTCATATTTTTTTTTTCTGATGAGTTGGGTATGGTGTATTTGTGTCGTTCTGTTGTTTATTGTTACAAACTTATTTTATTGATGTCTATACAACTGAATATTCAGTTGTACAGTTGTACATTTACGGAACGAAACACATTCATTTGAAGTTCACGTCCTATTCCTGTGTTTATTTATAAGTTGAATAAAACAAAAGATCATTACTTACATGACAAAGAATTTTTGTGATATGATGCCACTGCTATATTCCATCAACTTTCAAATTTGATTCTTGACTTTGTCTTTATTACAGTTACAGTTAAATGCCAGTGTAAGGTAGACAAAGAAATATTGTAATAGGCCAAATAAGATAAATAAGGAAAATGAGATGAATTTAGTACTTAAATTTAGGGAGGTAGATGTGATGTACCTTGAAAGAAAAAGAAGTAAGGGAAACCCAAAACTTGATTAGAATAACATCGTTCTGAAATATCTTAGGTGGATTAAAACAACCAGGAAAAACGCACTGGTGATGACTGGCAGATGTTGTGGCAAGCCAAAATCCTTCTACCCCTAAACACAAACACGGAGGACTATAAGCAATAACATATTTGATGGTCCAATTTCACAGTCTTTGTCGTACAAAGACAGAGCGTTTTAGTTGAGCCTTCAAATTCGCATGTACTAGCTATTTTCAGGTATTCTTTTTGTCAACTACGTCCTGCAATTGTTTAACAAACTGACCATACATCACTTTTTCAGACCATTTAGCTTTTTACTTTCCCGTCTCTTCTCTTTTAAGCTCACTCTTGAATTTAATTCCTTCCGTCTTGATTGTTCCAGCTCTTTTCACAGCTTCTTCCAGTTTTTCAGTATAATTCTTTACATGTACCACGAAACAATTTTCTTACCCTTTAACAAAACTTTTCACATCTACAAATCCCCGACCTCCTTCTCATCTCTTCATGTACAAAGTTTCTATATCGTTTTAGGGTGAAAGACGCAATAAAAAGTCAAGGTTTTGCTTGTTTTTCTGTCTACGTTCTTCAATTCAATACCTTTTCAAACAGTAATACCTGCTCCGCATCTCACTATAGTAACTGCCCAGGTATTGATTGCTTTAATTTTACTCTTCCCATTCAGTTATGATTTTAGGGTCAACCTAAGTCTGCTGTATTCCTTGGTAATTTTCTTTTTCCTTTCGTTTTCCTTGGTCTTATCCGGTTCTAGTATTCCAAAATATGTATAGCCTTTATCATCTACCTCTTTCATCATCCCCTTATTTGAAAGCTGAATTTCGTCGAATTGAAAAATATTTCCTCGTTTGAGAATCACAACTACACATTTCTTGATATCAATATCCATTTCAATACCTTGGCTAAAAACATTAACCGTATTTACAACTGAAACCATCTGATCTTCACTTTTCCCGACGAGTTTAAGGTCATCCGTAGAGGTGATTCAACTCGAATTCCTTTGCTCCCCACTCATAATACCCACTAACTTTTCTAAGCAGAAGGGAAAGAGGCACCATGCTTATAATAAATAATAAGAGAGAAAAACAATCTTTTTGAAAGCTCTCTCTTTTTTCATCTGTATCACATAGTTCCTCTTCAGTAGAAGTAAGTAAGAGCTTCAACTGCTTCATGCTTCTTTCTAGAAACTGCCGAACATTTTAAGCTCTGGCAATCGTTTCCAGACATTCCTTTATCCATCTATAAGGGATAAAGTTATAGCCCTTCTCATNGTTTTAATGTCCTGATGAAAACGCTAGTTCTTCACTCACCTCCCTAAGATTCTCCGGAAAATTGTCCAAATGGCTGTGTAAATAGTAAGTCTTGGTACTCATTCTACATCCAAGATCTCGCAGGCTCATTAGTACTTCTTTCACACTCTCTTTATAGTTGTCTGCTTTCTTATTCCCTAGAAAATTCTGCACCACACTACAAAATGCGTTCCAAGCTCTTCCTTCTGTCTCATTCATGGATGTGATAAAGTTTGAATCCCTCATAAGTGTTCCAATTTGGGGTCTATCAAATATACCAGCCTTTTTTTTCTCTTAGCTAAGACCAGGAAAAGTTGCACATATATAGCTGAAACATTCACCCCTGTGATCAAGAGCTTTGACGATCTGTTTCACCAATCCAAGCTTTATGAGCAAGGGAGGAAAGACAATGTTCTTCCTATCCACCAGAGGATCATTGATGACATTCTTATTGCCAGATGACAAACTCTGTCGCTGAGGCCATTCATTCTTCACCCAATGCCCTGCTGTAGCCCTACTGTCCCAGTAACACAGGAAACAGGGGTATTTTGTGTACCCTCCTTGCTGACCTAAAAGAAAGTTAACCATTTTCAAATCTACAAAAATTACACACCCATGAACATGATATTGTAACCGCTCTAGAACAATCATTATGTTGTTATATTCTTCCTTAAGTTGTACAGAATGACCTATTGGTACCGAGCCATACTTATTTCCATTGTGTAGCAACACATTTCAAACTTTTTTTGGAACTGTCAATAAAAAGCCTCCTATCCCTTGAATCATAAGCTGGAAGTCCCATAAAGAGAAGTAGCCCTTTTACAACAGTACAATAGACAACTAGCCTTCTGAATGGAAGTACTTCTGCCGTTCTGCTTCCCTGTTGCGATTAAATGAGACACTTGTGCCGGGTTTCAACATTCGATTCTCTTGCAGTCTTGAAGCCAACAGTTCAGCAGACTATTTTTCTGGATAAAGATCTCTAACCAAATCATTCAAAGCCTGCTGAGTAAGCAGAGTTGGTTTCTCACTATCTTCATCACAGGGCTGAAAAATATCTGTAGTGTCTTCTTCATCACTAGAAGAAGGTGAGCAAAGATCTGTGTCATCAATTTTTGGAAGCTCAGCAAATATTGGTACAGGTATTTCTTCACTATGGGCAACTGGTTGAATAGCTGAAGGAATACTTGGGTACTGCAAATATTGCTTGTCTTTCTTATTAAAACCTTTTACATTGACAAGGCAGAAATAGCAGTCATCTAACTGATTGCTTGGCTCTCTCTCCAAACCATAGGCACTCCAAACTTTAGTTTTGCATTCTTTCCTTGAGACCATTATCTCAAGGTTTCAACATAGGTTTTGCACACTTTGTGAAGAGCCCAATGCTTGTCTTGGTCTCTAAGTGGTACTTTGAAGTAAGCCAAATACACACTCTTAACAAAGTCAGTAATGTTGCGCCTCTGATTCTTCAAAGTAAAGCTCCCACAGATGTAGCAAAATATATTTGGATCACTTGAGCACTGTCTTCTGTGAGATGTAGAGGCAATTGTTAGGTCACATTGTTAACACGTCCTGCAGACAAGAAAAAATCTGTTAGTTACCTGAGTTGTTCCTTGAATTTCTACCCAACCTCCCACACCTTAGGCATTGTTTCACAAAAAACCCCAAGCAGAATAATAACAATAAATAACTAAATTTAGTGATAAAGTCAATAAAAAACTCTACGTGCAAACGAGTGTTATGTAAGTTGAAATTTTTTTGTTTACTTTCGTATCATAAAAATGGTTATGTTATGCATGTTCTAAGAAAACAAAAAAATTTCTTCAGTTTATTGGGAAAGTAAATGAAAAGGAAATTTGCCAAAATGAACGATATAATCCGGCCTTTTTGCTACACTATTTGATAGGATATTATTTTCCTAAAAATTCATGAAAAAATATAAATATGTATAGCGTGAAAAACTTGATATGATGAAAATCTAAGATCAGATTTGAATTCTGCACCCTTAAATTAGACTAAAACTGTTCTTAAATTTCATGCCAGAGAAAAAAAAAATCTCTTTGTTTACCAGTGTAATGAGTGTTTAATGATTTAAATATCCTGATTAAAATTACCGGTATTTTCGTCCAGCCGAGTACTGGAATAAACTTTCGACGAAAACAAAAGTGATCCAAATAACAATATTCAAATGTAATATGTATGGTTTTGTATGTTTTTTGCAATTTTTTTTGGTGTACACGTGCTCACGCCTAAAAAATTTTCTCATTTGCATTTTTTTACACCCTACTATTAACATTTTGGCAAAACACGTTGATTTCCCTATTTATTATAAAGAATTTGCTTTACGACGCTAAGAATAAGTTGATTTAATTTGCCTTTCTTTTTTTTTGAAATATCTCATAAAAAATAACGAACGAACGACACCAGTAAATATGATAAAATACTTTATAAAGTCTCGATGTTTTTTAAATATCAAATGGCATACTCCGACAAAAACAAAATCCGAGGGACCCAGTCATCACAGCACCTTAGAAAAATATGCTTATTTTTCTCCCTTATCTTGGAATACAATACCACACAGTTAAACACACTCTCCTGAAGCAGGTCANTTTTCCCGACGAGTTTAAGGTCATCCGTAGAGGTGATTCAACTCGAATTCCTTTGCTCCCCACTCATAATACCCACTAACTTTTCTAAGCAGAAGGGAAAGAGGCACCATGCTTATAATAAATAATAAGAGAGAAAAACAATCTTTTTGAAAGCTCTCTCTTTTTTCATCTGTATCACATAGTTCCTCTTCAGTAGAAGTAAGTAAGAGCTTCAACTGCTTCATGCTTCTTTCTAGAAACTGCCGAACATTTTAAGCTCTGGCAATCGTTTCCAGACATTCCTTTATCCATCTATAAGGGATAAAGTTATAGCCCTTCTCATAATGAATCCACGCCATAGCTAGATTCATATGGCTCTTCCTGCAATCTTTAAAGACAGTTTTGTCAATCAACAACTGATCTTTGGAGCCACGGCTAAGCTTTTTACACCCTTTCTGTTTTTCAGGAAAGGTATTTTTGTTATCTACGTACATGCACCTATCTGGAGCTACCATTCTCATCAACAATTCTACATTAAAGCAACACACTTAATAGGAAGGAAATTTTGAACAGCTTTTCCTTTAGCAGGGTCTTTTTGGCATAAGACAGTCCTTCCATTTGTCATTCACATAGATATTTCAGTCACTCCTCCCAAAATATCAAGTAATTGTTTGGGCATTGTTTCATGCAGTGTATTAATTTTTTTTATTCAATAGCTTTGGCTCCATCATAACCTGGTGCCTTCCAGTTTAGCATTTGTTTACATTGACTTTTTACTTTATCTTTATTGATCATCGTCTTGTATTGCTTATGCCTGATATTAATCTCCTCCATCATGTTATTAAGCCACTCAGCTTGTTTGTTCTGATTTTTCTGCACACTATATTTGCTGCTCCAGAAACTGTTACTTTCTTCTCCATCACGAGCTTCACCCTCTTTTCTATTAAATTTATTATAAACCTCTTTTTGATCAACAAAGTACAATCTATTGGTCCTGTATTGATTTATTCTTAGTTGATAATGGGTGATTTTGGTACTTTTAGCCAACATTTTCTGTTTTAACTCTTGAAGCACCGTAATCCTTTCCATTTACCTCTATGCTTTGTTACTAGGAGTTTACGTTTTCCTTGCTTTTTTTACTTAACTGTCCTTTACATCCTTTTTCTATTTGCTTCTTCTCTCAGTCTTTAATTATCATTTTCTGTGCTTCTGTTCCACCATGGTTCTCGCATTTTACCCTTAGCAGATATCTTCAGCCTCACTTGGTGTGCAACTCAAATTCTCACAGCTCTAATAAGATTAATAATTAATTATTATGGCTAAATACGTATATTCACGGACATCATGATGTTAATTGAGTAACGAGGAAACAATCAGGAACCACTTGATAAAGAACCAACTCTATAATATCTCATTATTATTATTTATCTATTATTGCTACTATTACTATTATTATTAAAATATGAAAAACTTTTAGCTCAGGCATATCTTGAAGGGGATAAACTTAAAGTACCGAGCTATATTAAATGGCCAAAGGTCCATTGGACCATTCTTTCTCTTTAACTTTCCAACAATTTCCTGTTTTTAAAAAGGATATTTTTCGAATAACCTTTTTTAGATAATAATTCAATTTTTCCAGAAATTCACACAGCTTTTTCCTTTCTGTTTCAAGTGGACCAATTAATACCGGTACCATCCCAACATGCTATACCTCCCTTCTCTTTCTACATTTTCTTGTGCAGTCTGTGATCACTCTGTAAAGCAAAATCACAATCATTGGTTTGTTTTCTTTTTTCTCAATCTTTCCATGACCTAATTGTTCATTTAGTTCAAAAGTAATAATAGAAACTCAGGAAAAAATTTAGTTTTGTAGAGAGTCATAAAGCAATAGAAAAATATTACGTGACTATTTCATTATAACTTGATATTTATTACAGAATTGTGGATCACCCTACCTTTTACAAAAAATGTGTAATCGATAACACTGGTCAACATGATTTTTCTGGCAAAGGTTTTTGAAACGAGTTCTAACTACATTTGGGCTGCTGATTACGAATATGAACTCAGTTTTTGTCTATTGGATCAGGATTTCGAGCTATGCAATTTACCAATTTTTGATGAAGATTAATCATCAACCTATAGCTATATCGAAGGTTTCAAAATAAAAACGTGATTTTTTGTATTATATTTTGTATATTAATAATCAAGGAATAACAAATATTATTAAGTCGATATACAGCAATCCAAATAAAATGACAGAAAAAATTAAAAATATAAAAATACATATATATGGAACACAGATCAGTATCAAATAGCAGTTATCTGAACTTCCTTTTCTTGGCTGATCTCTGATGTACAACTTCTGGGTTGTCTCTCATCAAGCTCCAGCACTAATTCGCCATCATGCGTGAATCCCACCTACCTTGATACCATTCTTCCATTGTTTTAATGTCCTGATGAAAACGCTAGTTCTTCATTCACCTCCCTAAGATTCTCCGGAAAATTGTCCAAATGGCTGTGTAAATAGTAAGTCTTGGTACTCATCCTACATCCAAGATCTCGCAGGCTCATTAGTACTTCTTCCACACTCTCTTTATAGTTGTCTGCTTTCTTATTCCCTAGAAAATTCTGCAAAATTTTGGCAAAACACGTTGATTTCCCTATTTATTATAAAGAATTTGCTTTACGACGCTAAGAATAAGTTGATTTAATTTGCCTTTCCTTTTTTTTGAAATATCTCATAAAAAATAACGAACGAACGACACCAGTAAATATGATAAAATACTTTATAAAGTCTCGATGTTTTTTAAATATCAAATGGCATACTCTGACAAAAACAAAATCCGAGGGACCCAGTCATCACAGCACCTTAGAAAAATATGCTTATTTTTCTCCCTTATCTTGGAATACAATACCACACAGTTAAACACACTCTCCTGAAGCAGGTCAAATCTCTCTTCAATGAGGTTCATCATAGAGTTACCCTTACCGATAGTTTAAGTATAAAGTGCCTTTTTCAATACAAGAACACTTATGTCGCTGACGGACTTCAAAAGCAGTACACTGCACAAGCTTGAAGGAACTGCCTTTCAACTTACATGGGAAAATTTGGCGCGTTTAGCAAAACATAAAAACACTCTTCACTTGGAGATCACATACCGGAAAAATGACATAACATAAAATGCGACCATTTCAAAGTGTTAGCAAAAAGAGACAGACATACGTGATCTTCTGGAAGGAACATGATCTAATCGTGAATTTTTGCAATTTCCGAACCCTGGTGTTAATGGGGAGAAGCTCTGGCTTTATTAACTTAATAGCTAGGGTGTTACCTTACGGCTTTTTACTTATTGTTGATTTTGTAATTAGTTCCCAAACCTTTTGTATTATACAACTGTAGTTTGTCGTTTTTTTGTGATGTTTAATTAAATTGAAATGGCCAAACAAGAGGTCAAAATTTCACTGTAGTTTGGCCTCCACCAATCTACATTTTTTTTGTGAAAAAATACAAACTTAGTCTATTTTTGCCTTTGTTCTATACAAAACAACCTACAAGTATTTCACTAGTGAGGCAACCGCTGATGATTCAAAAGATTAAAGTTCTTCATAAATATTAACATTAGAAAAACTTTGCTAGAGCAGAGTTTTTTTTTCTTAGACAAAACAGGTCACCCGGTACTTGAAGGTAGTATTACTATTGTAATACTGAGATTAAAGGGAGAAAAACAGCTGTAGTAACCAGATGTTAATTTGTGATATCTCAAACAGGAATCAGTAGGCAAGATTTATGGTCAAAGCTTTAGAGGTTACTTATTTTTTATTCATGTATTTATAATCATTGTTTTGCCTCGTGATGCATACGATAAGCTAAATTACATCAACTGCAATTAAATTTCCTGTATTTGGTTTAACCGCAAGTCACGCCTACTTTCCTTATAGCAAATCTGAGCTGCACAGGCAAGTTGCAAATCTGTAGGAGGTACAAACCACCGTCTCTTTTTGAAGTCAAAAAGCAATTTATTTTTACATTTAACCAATTTCGTTCCTATTGCCGTTGTCTTTGCGATTTTATTTATACTTCGACATCTGGATTAATATTGATGATTGTCAAATTTTCCTTTGCAAAACTATACCGAATTATTCTGTTTTATCTGGCTTGTAATGTATACTATTTGTCTGTTTCTATCATATGCTCTTGGTTGTTTAGCAAGGAGTGATCCCTGTTGTTTTTTTATGTATTCTTGTTTTAGATTTTCCCCCCTATTTTAAGCTGTATTCATTTTTGGGTTAGTGAAGTGTAATACGTTTGAATGTGCAACGCACTTCTCTTTGTGTTTTTATTTCTGACGTTGTGTACTTTGTCAACCTCGGAAAGTGTTTAATTACTGGTTTTAAAGAGACAGCTATTTTCTATTTTACCAGATGTGATTCCAGTTAGCTTCAGAAGTGCATTACTTGTTGTAATATTATTGTTTTATGTTTGTACGACGTGTTCTTTGTTTTTGTACTATACTGAAGGGGAAGTGTTTTTGTGCTGTTTGTTGGTGAAGTGAGTTTTATTCTTCGTTCTCCGTTGCTCAATTCGCATTGTATCTCAGCTTTTGCTACTTTAAGTGAGTCATATGATGGCTTTAAAAATGGAGAAAATGTATATATATGTATATGTATGTATCTATGTATGTATGTATCTATGTATGTATGTATCCATGTATGTATGTATCTATGTATGTATGCATCTATGTATGTATGCATCTATATATGTACGTATGTATGTATCTATTTGTCTATGTATGTATGTAAAAATATATATATGTATGTATGATTATATGTATGTATGTATGTATATATGTATGTATGTATATATGTATGTATGTATGCATCGAATTGGATAAAACCAGTACCTGTGGTTTCCTAAGTTGACGGAGCTTTGATATGAACTGGACCCTTCTGTGGCCATATCTTTCACTCAAGTGCCCTATTTTTTCCCCAGCACCCTATCATTTGACATTTTATCCCAAGAACAAAAGAGACAAGGAAAAATATCATTACAATAACGTTACACAATATGTTTAGATATACATATATACACGTATATATTTATATATATATATTGTGTATAAATATTTTATTCAGAATTCGCGATTTGTGTTGCCTCTTTTTATCTTACACATCTTTTTGTAAAACTTTTCTCGACTCATTAATCAAATAAAACCCAAATGTTTTTTTCAAAAAATTTAATTTTGATACTTTTTATATTGTAAAAGGAAAGTACTGCTCCATGATAGATCTTGCTCTTATTGTCATTTTTTCAGCAGAAAAATAGCCTTTTTCCCATGTAGGATATTGTAGGCATGAAAGATAAATAATCATCATAAGACAAAAATAGACATATAACTTTACAAAAACCCATTATTTTATCATAATTAGAAATAATACCAATACTATTCTCACTTTCATGTGCAAAATTAGGTGCAACTTGTTGGGCTTTATGGGCAATAAGTACCATCGAAATGGGCCTTTGGTGGCAATTTTTATAGATACTTTTCTTGAACTCAAATTATAAGTTTCCGTTTACTTCAAAATTGCCAACGGATTGTAAATGAATGTTAAAACGACACACATTTTTATCTGGTAAATGAAAATGATAACTTTTGAGATTCTTCTTGTCCTGAACTTCTCAGAGACCGAATAGTAAGAAGAATACGTAGGGACCAGGTCTGTTAAAAGTTACAATCAGAAAAGGAATTGCCTTTGAAAAAAGCAATTGAATTGTTCCGTTCTAACGAGAAAGCTTTGGATTGAATGAAATATTTTGAAAAGCCACCGTAAAATTCAACTTCAAAAAGTTCAAGATATTGAGAAGTTCGAAACCTAGCATAGTCGTGATATCGAAAGTTGACTGTATTAAAAGCTGATTGATATAAAAAGCAACTACAGCCCTGTAAGACTATTAAATATCAAAGTCAGTGGGACAACAGGCCCTAAAACTCCTCATTAATTTCATCAAGTCCCCCACGCGAGTACCGGTTTGAGTCTGGTAAATAATCAAAAGGGCAATAAAAATAAAAACAAAAAAACCCAAATAAATCAGAAATCAAGCAAAAGCAATGGTTATGGTGAACAGACTTCTCGTATTTGTTTGTTTTGAATTTCAGTTTGCTTATTTCATTCAGATAAATCATCATTTATATATTTTGTATATAATATTCATATTTATTTTTTATGGTGTTTACAGCACCTGGTAGGATATTTTGGCTGTTTAAAATGATTGATTAGATTTCAGGTAAACTGAATTTCTCGTTGTAGAAAACAGGTATTAAATTCCTACTTATTTGGTAGGTGAGAAAGGCACGAAGAAAACCTTCTCAACAAAATGACTATGATCGAGGATTTACAGAACCACACAGGTAAGAATCTAAAACAGATCGTGCCAAAGGATTAGTTCATTTGCATTCCATTACTTGCTACTTAAGTAAATAAACATTATTATAACATTTCATTTTGGATTCTGATTTTTTTCATATGGCTAGTTGATCACATGATCCTTTAACATTCTGTGTATGTTTGTGTTATGTAACCTTGCCCATCATCCAATCCAACGTCATTTTTCCTATTAAGAAAAATATCTGTTACTTTACAATGAACTATTGAATTTTAACCGGTTTTTTTTCCATTTCTTGGAGAGTAGGATTATTAGTACCAAGCTATACTAATTTAATGAATGGTCTGATGAAATCGAATAATAACTTCAATAACAAGACAAATCTTATATCACAACAAATATCACTTAACCAGGTGGGGCTTTTACTTATACAAAGTCTAGTTAACGCCTAATTTTACAATGAATCACAGTTCATGTATAGCACATTCTACACAATAGTAAACTGCAGCCAATCAGCTTCACATAAACAATACATGACTAATACATAGTGCATGCTAATTTTTATACATTTTTCCTACGTGAAGTAATACATATGTTTACTTAATCATCAGTTAACACAATAACATCTTTTTAAGCATAAAGATTCAGCAGCTTTTGCTTGCATTTTCTTTTCTGTTCCCTGAGCTAACTTCAATTTTTTTAAAAAATAGAATGTAACTGGTTTCAAAGAATTTTGAACCTTACTTGCATTTACCTTCCGATCTTATCAACTTTGAGTAGGTAAATGCAAACAAATGCTTGTGCAGACTTAGCATTTCTTAAAAGGATGATAGGAAGATTTTAATATCTACGGTAAAAATCATTTGCTTTTGCAAATGATTTTTAAAATGTTTGTGCAAACTTGGCATTTCTTAAAAGGATGACAGGAAGATTTTAACATCTACGGTAAAAATCATTTGCTTTTTAACCCTTCATGACCTTTGACATTTTGTGGTATCTCACTTGTGCAGCGAGGAATGGAACAGGGCACAATGTTACTGTCAAACACTAAATACTCTGAATTCAGTTATTGAATTCAGTCCCTTCAATGGGTTTTAACCTCAACTTTTTATTTGACTTCGAATTAACTTAAGACAACTTTTATGTTCCAAGCTTCTTTTTTAAATAGCACCACACGTGTCCCTGTAAGCTTGAATATCAAAATGATAGCCAGAATGTTAGCGGAATTTTGTGTTAAAATATGATTAACTTAATTCAAAGTCAAATAAAGAGCCCCTCAAATGGATTTTTAATTCACAATCCCATGCAATTAGCACTGTGAAAAATATTTAGACCTCAGCTATGCCTTAAAAACATCAAATTTCTCGAATCTAACAAAAATATCTTACTTACCAGTGTAAAAGCAACCCACACGTGCATGCAACACTTAACTTGATACTTGTTATAAACCTTATCAAGATTAGTATTGAGGTACTCTTTGTCTATGATTTACTAACAGCAGCAATTGTCCAGAAAAGTCTGTTATTCGTAGTACTTTGCGTGAAAATAGTCGTCGACGACTTCTAAAGAAACTTCTCTTGTTTTACCTAAGTGCGTCACATATATACCCACAGTTTTAACAACTTTGCATTTGTCCTAACTATCTGTCATTGCATCTCACCTACCTTGCTGCAAACCCCTTTCTCTAAGTTACACTTATCTAGCTATACATTTGTTCTAATTTGTTTTCTCAAATTTTTACCCAATTCCCAGTTTTCCTGTATTACTTCATATACCATTCAGTTCTTGACTCTTACTTTACAATCCCAATTTGTACAAAAGAATAAGAAAAACGTTAAACTCTTGTTATCATGCTTATTTCTGAAAAAAACTGTGAAGTAATTAATAATACAATTCCTATTTTTTTAATTTTGGATAAATTAGAAGTTCAGGGTGTACAGTACAAAACAATGAGCATGATAGGTCGCAAACTGAAGATAGTAGATAAAAACTTTTTTTGAAAAATTAAAAAAATAAAGAAATTAATGAACAATAGAGTGGTTATATCACAAAAAATAAAAGAGAAAGAACTGTGTACTCGCATTTCACAAACCATAACATTCGAATTCCTCTCTTGAGAAACAAGGTTCTGGTAGCTCAGCTCAACCGAAGAGCATCTGACTGGTAATCAGGAGGTTCCGGGTTCGTAGGCCTGCTGGGGCAACATTGTTTCTCAGCATTTAATATAATCTCAATTTCATGATGAGACTTAAGAGGTAAATGGTACTGTAAAGTAAATAAAGTTATATGCTTTTTATTGTTTAACAGACGTCCCTTGATCGCGTTTATCATGAAGCTTTTAAAAGTATTCACAGCACAAAAAGAGGACATGTTGATGATGAACCTCAATCCACATGAAAAGCCGTCCACAATAAATTGTTGTATGAAATGGCAATAAAATAAAGTGTCGCAACAAGCTGGCTTAAACGCGGGACGATCTTGCAGCAGTCAAATACTTAAACTCATTCCATACATTGTGAACAGATCTTAATTGGATAAAACCCCTGGGAGTTTTAGTTTACCTCACAATTTCATAAGACACAATGCTACATGGAGTACTACACATTCACAAGTCCCACGCCATGGGTATTATTCAATAACTATTTACCAATCACCGCTCTTTTGTGGAGATCGATGAAGACAAAACAAAGCCAAAGTGAAAACGGAACTCCCATGGGAGTCTTGAAAGGGCATGACGCAAGGCATTTAATGGAATGGTCGTTATACTGTGAGACAGTGACTGAACTCCTGTAAAGATTGGTAATAGCCGGATTCCCAGTCAACTACTTACTGACTTTAATGCTGGAACTTAAATTATCGTTTTCAGCCTAAGCTCTTCTAAGCCAGTGTCTCTTTTCAATGAAGTGAGCATTTTTATGGAAAAGATCACCTTGAAGGGAACTGGATCGGAAGTTGGTTATATCTAAGACCGTCTTCCATAATAGACATTGCTGCACCCAGAGTGGCCTTGTGGCAAGCTAATTCCAGACAAAAAACATATATTCTTTGGATCTCCTTTTAGTACAATTGGCAATGTCAGGGGTTTCCTGAAGGTTATTTATCGTAAGCTTTTTAAGTCTCGGTTGTGGTTGCCCTCTTGTAGATAGAATGAATATATTGTACATTCTTCCGACCACTTCATAAGGTAAAATTTTGTAATGAGTATGAAATCAACCTGTTACAGTTTGCTTTCAACTAAGTAATCATTTCTTTAACTAAATCTCATAACAAGGTTCTAAGGTTACTGAAAAGGTAGAGGCTTCGAAAGAGGGATTAGTAACGTAGGTATATTAAGTAATACTGGTAGGATGCTTATTACATCAATAAGACCTTCGAACCGGTTAAGATGATCATAATTAGAGAAGCAAAGATAATAAATAGAATTCCAGAAAGTAGCAATGCACGGAAAGACATCCATGGCAGAAGTGGGAGCCTTGTTCTTAGGAACCCCGACAAAGAATTGTTGACGTTTCATNGTAGATAGAATGAATATATTGTACATTCTTCCGACCACTTCATAAGGTAAAATTTTGTAATGAGTATGAAATCAACCTGTTACAGTTTGCTTTCAACTAAGTAATCATTTCTTTAACTAAATCTCATAACAAGGTTCTAAGGTTACTGAAAAGGTAGAGGCTTCGAAAGAGGGATTAGTAACGTAGGTATATTAAGTAATACTGGTAGGATGCTTATTACATCAATAAGACCTTCGAACCGGTTAAGATGATCATAATTAGAGAAGCAAAGATAATAAATAGAATTCCAGAAAGTAGCAATGCACGGAAAGACATCCATGGCAGAAGTGGGAGCCTTGTTCTTAGGAACCCCGACAAAGAATTGTTGACGTTTCATTAAAGAATAACTGTTGGGAGGAGGTTAGTAACACCTGAACCAATAGATGTAAGAGCTTTATCATGTCATGAGACGTAAGAGCCTGACGATGGGAGAAGCATCTCTCGAAATGTAGCTCGGAAAAAGCTTACGACTTATTAATTTTATTCGTCTCGTAATGTATGCTGTATTGGCGCCACAATATGAATGAGTGACGTTAAAACTAGATATTATTACTGCAGGAGCACTTAGTCTTGTTCAGATATACAGATAATGATTTGGGCGACAGTGACAATATTCGGTAACCTATAGCTACAGCAGTTGCTTTCAGGAACGCTAGCCATCTTATATTCATCTCATGCACGTGTGCTATTGTCCTTAAATTGTGGATATCATTAAGGCAAATGACACACAAAATGCTAAATCAAATAATTTTGCTCATTTTTCCCCAGTTACAACATTTCAGTCAATTGATATAGGATATTTATCATGGCGTGAGTGGTAAGCCTTTTCTGGGCGTTTCTTGAGACCTCTCCAATCGTCAGGCTACTGTTTTGTATTTTGAATACGCGGGCGTGCTTGGCAACAGGGATCGACAAGTATAGCTATGCATAATTACCTCAACAGCCTGACGACCGGAGAAGTATCTCTCGAAACGTAGCTCAGAAAAAGCTTACGACTCGCGACCTGATAAATACCCTACATCAATGGCTTCAACTGAGTCCATAAAATAAAAAATTTCTAAGATTTTCAGTCAAGTTAAAAGCCACTTCTTACAAAGTATTTTAACCGTTTTTCCTCACAAATTCTTTGAAAATTTCCAACTCATATAATCCATTATAATATATTGATTTTAATTTAATTTCTAATTATAACAATATAGTATCTAACTGTTAATCGTAATTTTCAGCCCAGAATGACAAATTACAAAAAATTTTCAAGTTTAACAAAGCATTCAATGAAAATATTGCGAAACCCCTCTCTACAAAATAATCTTTCTGGAAAAAAGTTCGTGGCAATGGGTTTTCAAAGTTCAACAGCATTTCAAGATTTTTTAAGAAATAGCCAAACATATCTAACTAAATTTTGGTGTCACGCTTGCTCTTGCTGCATCTTAAAGTCAGCAACACTGCCTCTTTGTGTGAATGGAACGCTCTGTGCTTTCATATCTAGTTCCCTTTCTTTAAAGCTTAGCAGTCTATTTCGGCTGTCGGGTTGCATAGATGAAAAGTCCACTAATTCGTCTTCCGTTAATTGCATACATTCTGAGCTGCCGTAGCCCCCACCTCCAGGGCTTTCCAAGCAAAAGGTATCCTGTAAATAAAACAACAAATATTGGTCAGTAAAAGGGTATAAAAAAGTCGTCCTTTCCGCCTGGAAGCTTAAATAAATTGAAATGGATAGAAAATAATTCTTGTAATATCGCTGTAAAGGATGTAAATTATTGCGATTATTGAACTTTAATGGGAATTTCCAAATAATCGCAACCTATCAGCCTACATTATTCCTAGCAAAGAAATAGTGAGAATAATCATGGAAATGATCAGTAACCGTGGATTTACATTGCACCTTGCTGATGAGAAATCGAAACCTCACCGACTTATCAATGGCGTACCACAAGGGTCAGTGTTAGCACCAGTGCTATTTAACATTTATACAGCTGACCTCCCTACCAGCATAAGTAGGCGATACATATATGTAGATGACATAGCTCTTCTGTACCGTGGAATGACATTCGAGAGCATTGAAAAGATACTGTCTGAAGATCTAAATAAACTAAAGCAGTACTTCCATTTCTGGCGATTAAAACTCAACACGGCCAAAACTGTTTCAAGCGTGTTCCATTTAGCAAACAGGCAAGCTCATCGCAGTCTAAAAGTTAAAGTTGGCACAAACACCATACCATTCAAAAAAATCCGAAGTATCTCGGTGTAACACTTGACCGATCTTTAACATACAAAGAGGATCTTCAGAAGATCACAGAAAAAGTTCGCGCCAGATCAAATCTACTTCGTTGCATTGCAAGCAATCGATGGGGTGCTTCATTTGATGTCCTCCGAACATCCGCGTTGTCCCTCTGCTACTCTACTGCTGAGTACTGTGCCCCTATTCGGTGTGCTAGCTCGCATGTGAAACATCTAGACTCTGCCCTTAGTGACAGCATGCGCATCAGCAGTGGCTGCATCCGCTCTACACCTCTTCATTTGCTTCCCATCCTCTCAGGAATTCATTCACCTGATCTGAGGAGAGAAAACACCATTCTTAAAACCTACACCAGAGCGCTCAACAGTCCATTTCACCTGCTGCATCCCTTAACAACTGCTCACAGACAGGCACCACAAAGGCTCGCATCCAGACGTCCTCTATCCAGAATAATGCAAAGTATAGCTCGTGACGCAAACGGCAGCTCTCCGGATCTATGGACAGCAGAGAAGTGGCAGGAGAGGTGGAACAGCACCGAGTGTAGATTGAAGCAGTACATACCAGAGCCGTCAACTGAACCTCCAGGGCACGATCTATCCAGGGCGCCCTGGGTTTTGCTTAGCAGACTGAGGTCAGGTCACGGTAGGTATGCAGACTTCATGTACAGAATCGGGCTAGCACAGAGCAACCAGTGCTTATGTGGGGAAAGGTAAACACCAGAGCACGTGCTACACTGCAGAGCCATTGGCCTTCAAGGTGACGTGCAAACTGTGAACGAAGAGCTTCGACAGTGGCTGCAATTTACAAACTTTACATTACAATCTGATTTTTTTTTATAGTTGATCATTCATACTTTTTAGCTCATACGCATATTTATAGCCTACATTGCAGATCAGGACCTACAGTTGATAAAAAGCACTATGAAAGTTACAGTGACTAGCCTGAATGATTTATGTTAATACTCGTCATAACTACCAAACTAACTAACTAACTAACTAACTAACTAATTAACTAACTGACTGACTGACTAACTAACTAATTTACTAACTAACTAACTAAAAAGCCAACTAACGAACGAACAGAAAAACTAAAGAGGTAATTAAGGAACTGACAAAGTAAAAAAATATAAATCAGTTACTCAATCTACAAACAAGGAAAAAACAAACAGAAGGAAAACTATAGCAACCAAAATTTTCTCTTTTGCATTAATGTTATAAAACATTGTTCTGTGCAAAAATGTCGTGCTTAATTTTTTTAATTCTTAAGGAAAAAAAAAAATCTCTTGCTTACAATGCATGTACACTAACCATCATGCCTCGGCTCCTTCCCGAATATTATGAGAAATTAAGAAAAAGTTAACGCATATTAGACAGTAATCTGAAAAATTTGGATATGATGGACAAATATAGCAACCACTATAAAATAGTGAAGGCAACGTATATTGCAGAGCAGTGTGAAAAAAAATCTAATGACGCTAAACAGATTAGTTGAGAACACATTTCACAAAACTGGTACGTTTGAA
The DNA here is from genome assembly GCA_003991215.1 of Morbakka virulenta. Lineage (NCBI taxonomy): Eukaryota > Metazoa > Cnidaria > Cubozoa > Carybdeida > Carukiidae > Morbakka > Morbakka virulenta. The sequence continues at coordinate 530,267 of RDPX01000405.1, forward strand.
GTGTCATACAGTAGCCAAAAAGAGTTCTAGTACGAGTGTAATGTAGTACACGCTAATTACAATCCTTTGTCCTCATTATTGTCTTAAAAGTCATAATAATCACTTAATATAATGAAATATAATATAATACAATATAATATAATATAATTTCATATAATAATAATATAATATAATGTAATAAAATATATTATTAATGTAACCAAAAAACATTAGATCTACTACAAAGTTCAGTACATCCCAGGGACTAAAAGTAAAAATATTATTCCCAAATCATAGGAAAGCAAAGCAAAGCAGAGCAGAGCAGAGCAGAGCAGAGCAGAGCAGAGCAAGAGCAAAGCAAAGCAAAGCAAAGCAAAGCAAAGCAAAGCA
>RDPX01000405.1:533033-544529 GCA_003991215.1 Morbakka virulenta
AGTAGTAGTAGTAGTAGTAGTAGTAGTAGTAGTAGTAGTAGTAGTAGTAGTAGTAGTAATAGTAATAGTAGCAGCAACAGTAGATTAAATTAGAAAACGACTCCCATACGTTTAGGAAAATACTTTGGCTTCAGAGGCACCAAGGATAAAAACCCCGTCAGCTTTGTGAAAAAAGCTAACGCAATTTATACTGGTGATACTTTGTTTAAGTTGTTCAAGTACAGCCTAATATTACTTAATTTTGTTTCACTTCAGACTGTTTATGAAGCTTGATAAAGTTATGGCAGATGGTGAATAGGGGGTACATGCTTTGCAAAATATTTATTAACTAAAACGTTCAAGGCTTCAGGGCTACTGAAAATTTAATCGAAGAACGAGTAACGCTATGGAGAATCTTAAAGGTGGAACCAAGTGAAGATACTTTCTAGCCGTGTCAGTACGTGTGAATCGGTCAATGAGATTATACGTCCTGACAATGTAACAGGGTTCAGGGTTCAGGGTTTCTAGAAAACGGAGGGCCATCAAATTAGAGTCTCCTACTTGGATTCGGTCTAGAAGATTCAGGTTGATTGGAGTAGCAACTGAACAGATGTAGTAATAAAATTCCACACATGATATAAATTAAGATTGTTAGAGAGGTAGCATATTTTTTTAGAGATGTAGCTTTGACATAGGATTTCCAATAAAGTGAAGATTCCAAGACAATACAGGAGTTTTTCTATTTCCCTACTTAATATTGGAGTAAAGACAAAGTTTTCATTGTGGAAATGCTGTTCTATTAACACATATTGTGCAATATAGACGCAGTGCTACAGAGCTAAAAAAGTAAAGGAAAAGTTACGTCCTACTGCAGCTTAATTAACTGACCGGGATGAAGTATAAGGTAAAACGTATTTAATTATGACACTGTAGAAGATAAATTGTAGGAGGTAAAATTTTGACCCGGAGGGGCCATACAAGCACAAAAGGATGGCCAATAAGGAGTCTAGAAGTATAGTAAAAAATACTACCCTTTGTAACAGAAATCAAAGTACATATATCTACATCCGTCAAACGGAGGGCCACGGCCAGCTGATAAATCAAAGTATGCCAAAAAGGCTAATATGCCGCGTTCAACAGTTTGGTTTATACCACCAACCCAAAGAGCTCCTGTAAATGTATGATGTATCTGTGACCTTAATGGGTCGCGTTATGGTAAAGATATATCATGTTAATTAAAAAGTGACTTGCACTGTTGAAGCCTTTAAACAACAAACCAAGTAAGGGAAAGATGAGACATACAACATTTCCTAGACGTTACATTACTGAAGTAATTACAAGGATGATACCCCTAGAGCAGGCGCGTCAAATATGCCAGAAATCAACAGGAAAAACGGAGGTTGTCATCGCTCTTTGAACTGCTTGGTTTTCCACTTAATTACAATCCAGAGAGCTGAAATTGGGTGCTGCAAAGAGGGAAAAGTTGGTGTAATATTGGATTGCACAATGGGAAGATAAATTCCTATTGTGTAATCTAATTTTCACGAACACCTGAGGCAAAGGCGAAAATGTGCAGTTGAATGTTTCCACTTGGGTATTCATAGAGAAGGCTATGCAGAACAAAGCTAATCAATTGCTTTCATAGTCGGTTACAATAAACACAGTTTTGTTACAATAGTACTAGGATCTACTTAGGCTCATTCTGCAGTGTACTTTGAGAAAAGGTCATTAATGTCTCTTACCCCAGCATCTACAGCAATTGAAGTCTTCCCTCCAAGGCAAATACGACGGCCATTTTCTTTCATCAGAGTATTTCTTCCTCTTTTACCAGGTTGTCCTCCTACGAGTGTTTACAGTAAAAAACTGATATATATATTCATATTCTGCGCAAGTTAACTAGATGGAAGACGAATAAAAGACATATGTATTGAGCTGGGATTGAACTAGTGACCTTATGATCACTTGCTCTACTAATCGAACTCTTGGAGCTAAATTCTTGGCCAGATTATTTATGCAGTAATATTGCATAGATAAAAAAGACCATTAAAATTATTACTCCACTTATTTTGTTTATTTCTTTTAACATTAACTGTTACCAGGAGTCAGCACTAAAACCTATTCAAGCTTAAAGATAATGTACTATATGTGTCCTTTGGTTCATTAAATGTTCCCATATTTCCTTTGCTATTTGCGAAAAAACCCCTACCAGATTCATGTTCACCTCTCATTGTAATCTCAGGTACCTCACATGCATAACTTTTATAGTCAGTTCATAACTATATTTGTTTCTGTCAAGTGAAGGTGGCATCAAATTTAAGGTGTTGTATATATAAACCTTTTGTTAAGCAGTTTTGTCGTTCACTTAAACACCGTTACATCATTTCTAGAGAAGATAGCGAATAGCGTTATAACGGTTATACATAGATTATAACTCCAATATACCACGCACTGCTAAAGTATACAATACAAAGCGTTGCTGATTACACAAAGTCGTACATTGGTATCAAACAGACGTATGTCATATTATATATTACGTAATTCATAGAACAAAATTGAATAAAAGCATATAAAGAAATTGTCAGCAATAAAATAGAGGCAACAATACTATGAATGTGCCAGGGTTTGAAATAAAGGAAGAAAGTTAAATATCGAAAAAAACTGTGACAAAGACTTTACCAAGCCAATTTCTTGTTCGTATCACAATTAAGTATTTATGTAAGCAATCTAACATAATTCAAATTTTTACTACTAGATGTTCAATCCGTTTATTTTGACTTCCAAGGAGAACACCTTTCCATAACATTACATACTGATCGAACATGTAATTCATGATAAATTGTTCACATCCGTAAAAGCAATAAAATGATGAATAACCATATTATATTGTTTCGCGAGCCACGGAAAAAGAATAAAGTTCCAGTCAAATACAAATTTCTTCAAAATTCTTATCTGCTTTAAGATCCCCTACAATAAATGCAGCAAAAAACTCTAATAATGTAACCAGGTCAAATCGGGTAATCACGGAAGTTTTTTCCTACGTATCCTAAGTAAACTGGAGAGAAAAATGGTCAGTGGCTCAGAATCCATACTTGAAAAAACACGAACTTCATTCACCCACAGCGTATTAATCTTTTACGAAATATTTAATGACACTCTTACTGATACTATTAGTGTTATCATCATCATTGCTCTTGTTCTTGTTATTAATATTATTATTACTATTATTATTATTATTATTATTATTAGTAATAGTAGTAGTAGTAGTAGTAGAAGAAGTAGTAATAGTAGTAGTAGTAGTAGTAGTAGTAGTAGTAGTAGTAGTAGTATCAGTAGTAGTAGTAGCAGCAGCAATAGTAGTTGTTAATGTACTTGTAGTGAAGAAAGTGAAGAGTATTTAGGAAACTGAAAATTTGACTGTCGTATTTCATACACTAAAAACTGGGTCAACGCAAACCTAACATAGTTATGGGCTTTTATTTTCCAAACATTTCGTCATTAATTATTGGAAGAAATGCATGAGAGCCTGAACAAATTGCAGGGCTACCCGTCAGGTAGGGCAACTGAGACATGACATTCCTTACTTCAACAAAACAAATAAAGTGGTGAGCAACAGCAACAAAACGGCTCTTAGTCCCTAGCAGACCTTAAACAGACAAGTGGAGTGAACCATCACCAGGTCGTTCACTCGTGAACAGGAAAGAAGAGAAGGGGGAGAGCTTTATGTCTGCAGTGTAAATATTGGAATGTTGCCGTGAAGAATTAGGGAGACGGTTAACATGTTAGAATGCAGGAAGGTGCGTCTGTTGTCTTCAATAAATTTTTAGTACAGTTGAAAACAAGATGATACAAATGGTATCAGCGTTTTAGTAAAGTGTGAAATGCCTCAGAATGTTGTTGAGGACATATTTGATGATCGCATAATGAAAATTAAAGTTGTCATCAGCTGAGTGTCTTAATATATATTTTCGCTATATGTAATGCAAGCAATTAGAACAGTTAAGGGGAAGAACGAATGTTGGAACAAATTGCAAGATGAAGTAGCAAGAGTGCAACCGAAAGGTGACTTGATAATAGCTGGAGAAAAAATATGCTCAGATCAGTGCAAACAGACTTACCTAGGTTATGGGAAGTTATAGTTTAAGAGAGAGGAATTATAAAACATATACGCTACTTGAAATATACAAAAATTGAGAATTTTGGATTCTTAAATACTAATTCAAATGGCTGGGATAAGTAAATTAAATATAAAAGTGGAAGTAACTTAATTCAAGCAGGCATAATAATGGGAAAGATATTAGAGCAATGCTGGGGGACTCTGAAAGAATACCTGGAGAGACATGCTTGACACAGGACAGAATGGTAAGAGCAGATTTGTAAATACAAAATACGAAAGATAGGCAAAAGATGGAGGACGTAAAAAAGGGTATTTGAACATAAATTTGGAGAGCTTGTTTGATGGAGATGACAACTGGATTAACCTTTAAAATCATATATTCATAGCGGGTAAACAAAGCTGCGGTAAAATATCTGGAGGAAAAGGCTGAGAAAGGTAACTGCAGAAAGGGCGTTGCTATTTAAACTGTGGCAAATGTCAGGGAGCGAGGTAGACCAAGAACATGATAGAAGAACTATGCAAAAGGAACTAAAAGAGAAATTACAACTGCAATGAACAAGGCACGGTGGGAATTGATAGAAAACCTAAACACAAAAACCGGAAGAGTAAAATGTTTAAAATTGAGAAAAAGTAAAGGAAAACAAGAAAGAATTGAAAGATGAAAGGTTTATAAAAGAGAGCATTAGAGCTCTTCAAATGACGAAGAGTACGAGAGAGGTGAAGCATCTATTTCGCGGAATTGATAAATGAAGAAAATGGTAACCAGCTTGAAGAGAAATTGTAAAAAGATAACAGAGGAAAAGGTGGGAGGTACTCTTACGAGTAGAACGACAAAGCTTCAGGACAACTCGGGGTGACCAGTTGTTTTATGGAGAAGGTCCAATGAGCAACTATAACATGTAAATAATACAAAGGCGTACGATAATTCAAACAGGAAATAAAGTTATGGTAGAAGATTCTGAATAGAATACACAATTCTGTCCATATAGATAAGTGTCAGTTTGAGTTTACTGTAGGAAGATCAACGAGTGACCCTGTGTTTACAGTAAGCTAGTTACAGAATACGGATGTGGAGAAAAATTAGAGATAACGTGTTTATAGACCTAGAAAGGCTTTAGACATGGTGCCAAGAAATGCTCTGGTCTGTGCACTGTGAGGCAGCATGTACTAGAAAATTTAATTACAGAGATGATGAAGCTATATACTACTACAAATCAAAGGTGTCTATAGCAAGAGGTGTGTCAGGAAGTTTCAACATCAAGGCTCAGCAATTGGTCGGCTTTTATTTATACAACTCATGGAGGAGACAACAAAGGGCTGTAAAAGAGGTGACCCATTGGAATTGATGTATGGAAATGATGTACTTGTAACAACAGTGACCAGGGAGGAAGTTGAGCACGTGTTTAGTAAACAGAAACGGACAATGTAAAGAGATCTACCAAAAATTAACGTAAGTTAGACCAAGCTGATGGTAATGGGCAGAGGTCAGAGAGGTGGTGCGGTCAGGCAGGTAACCATGTGTTTCTGGTAAAGGAGTTGGTAAGGGGATTGGCACGGGAGGTGTTCACGGCTAAGACGCATAAATGGAGAAACAAAACTGTGCAACATGCACTGGAACAAAACAAGGGCAACCTGCAGTGAAAAATATCATCTTGGTTCTTGGGGAGGTGGTGGAAGAGTTGAAATACTTTTGTTATTTAGGAGAGATGTTAGACTGCACGGAAAAAGTCGACAGATCAGTTCGGGGTAAAGTATCAACCGGTGAAAAAAGACATTGCTGAATTGGTCATAAACAAAAAATCCCACTTCAGAATTATGGCTATAACTTTGACGCATGCATCAGACCAGCGCTTTTCTACGGATTAGAAAATTGCGGAAGAAATAATGTGGTTGGAAAAGGGCCAAGGGTAGACCTATTACGACAGGGAGAAAGAATATAGAAGATCTAGTAAAGATGAATATATCTTAGGATGAAGCTTTTGACAAGAGAAGACAGGAGCAGATTATTGTCTAACCACATATACACGAGAAAGCGAAACTTTAAAGGATTAAGTTAAGATCTTCATTAATTATTGGAATAAAGGGTTGTCAGAGGTTTGCAGTTTCCTTAATCAAGCGATACAAAACGTCTCTATATTCTGGTAAGGGCACAACACATTCACTGTTGTTTAGGAAATAACTGAATTGCACTGCATTTCTTTATGAGGCAAACCATTAAGAATATGACACGTGCTGTTATATCAGAATTTCGTGAATCAAAGTTCTCATGTGCAAGGCCTCAAAGTTTTCAATAACATTCAAACCACTTCAAATTTTACCACTTTACATATTATTATATTATATTATATATTATATTATTTACATATTCTCATTCATTATTGTTATTGTAATTTCTTGGGTTATAGTTCGAAGCTATTTCGAGCATCAAACGTTACATTTCTGTCAAATACATCAACTTAAAAACTCTAGCATCTAGCGAGGCCAGCATCCAAACGCGGCACTGATAAATATTTATAAGGAAAGCTCGAATGAATTCGAATTAAAATACCTAAGCGCCAAGCATAAAAATTACATTTCATGAATTCTGATGAAAAGTCGCACAGTTTTAATGGAGTTTCATGCCTAGACTTACAAAAGCAATCATGAATATCATGAAAAACTAATTAATTAGTTTAATCATTAATTACTTTCCATGCTTGGTCGCACAGTGGCAGCATAAACAGCATAACACGACGAGTAAATTCCCATGGAACACGGTTCCTCAGTCTACCAGACTTCTGCGCAAGTACTTTGTCAGCAAGTAACATGAGTGAGCGTGTTGTTTTGTTTCCACTTCAAAAAAAATAAGACAAAAGAGCCTCTTTTCTCGAGAGGAGAGGGTAAGGTGACGAACACCCACGGTATCATCAACAATAACATCAGATGAAAATACGACGCATATGTCAATTCAAATGTGCCTTTAATGTACCTACATGTGTATGGTTTAGAGATTAACCTGTGAAGTAGTTCATACTACATACACCAACAACAACAACATGAAAACCAACCAAAATATAAAACCGTGAAGCCATATGAAAACAAAGTGCAGTGATACAAGTGATAAGAAAAGAGAATGTAATAAGAAAGCCATACATTTGATTTGGTCTCTGCAATAAAAAAAAGCGTACAGCTGAAAGCGCTATTTTTTCTCTTGCAAGATCAAGAAACATATCTAACAGGCATGGTCAATTTCCTGACAAAATACCATATTGTAAAAGTTCGGACGGCAGGATGGGGTATGACGCCCACCATTTCAAGATGGGGCACGCGCACCAAATTCTTAATTCATTTATTTAAACGTCAGTCATGATAATGAGAAAGATATAAAACAATACAATTTTACTTTTGTGGTGTACGGATATTTATCAATCACCTGACTAAAATGGTTTATTAATGTGATTTAAACATCGTAAATAAAGTTTATGTGTTAGTTATTAACAAAAGCCAAAAAACACCACTTCCAAATCATGATTAAATTCTATAAACAATAATAAACGGGTTAAGATTTTGGTGCGAGTGTACCTCGCGTTAAAATTAAGATATTGGAAATGCAAAGAAAAGTTATTAAAACGAGTGTGTGTGTATTTCAGGAGGTATTTATTAAAAAATCAATGTCAAGTCGATGGTTTCAGTTAATTTCATTCAGTTATCTGCTTCAAGAAACCAAAGCGAATTTCAGCTTTTAATTACCCCAAGACGACCTTTCGCGGGTTGCTCGGGAATACCGGGTCGCATCCATATCATTCGTACCCCTTATTTGCGGGTACTGTAATTTAATTCTAAACTTTTAGTACAAGTATAATAAACGGTAACAAAAAAGCAAACCTTTTAAGCCATAAGGCTGAAATGCTCTCCTTTCCGTTAGAATGGACAAAGTTAAGCTTTTGCGGAAGAGAAGTTCCCGTATAACTCCATCACCACCTTTGTATTTACCACACCCTCCAGTATTGGGGTTCAACTCAAAACGTTTCAAAATGATTGGATATCTAAAAGCCACAAAAACATATGAAAAAAATAAATTTTCTGGCCTTATCAACCTTGAACGACACTCAGATAAAGAAGCTCAGTCGTTGGTGCAGTTGCACGGTTACTGCAAAATTAACTAACCAGCTTGACTCCCTGCTTGGGAAAGTTAAGGAATATCAAATAAGACAGTTATTACTTTTCCTTAATTTTTCACAGAGTGCCGAAACGAGCCATGAAATTTTAAAGATTTCAAATAAAAAAAACAAAGACGTCGTCAACCATAAAGCATTCTTCACAACAACTACTTAAACCCGATGAATAATAATTATATCCACTTTAGACCAATGCCGTCGTGGTTCTACATTTAAGTAGAAAGAGAAGCCTTTTTATTTCCTATTCATGATACATCATACTTGCAATAAAACACAGGGCGACAAGGTATTTAAAAAATAAAACTTGTAAAAGTATAAATCAAACCTAAGCAACACTAAAATGGTTATGTTTAGAGCACATACATCACAAGCTTCTTTAACAAGAAACAACGGTTCGCGTCCGTGGATCATCAGTACCATACTTACAAACGTAATTCATTATATAAATAGGTTAATCAAATGGATATTTTGGGACTATAAATTCGAAAAATATGTATCAAAGAGTCCACAGGTCGGAAAAGGCTAGGGATTACTTTCCCGACGTATTCGACAAAGACATATAACAACATATGAACCTTTAACAAACCGATTAAAATCCAAATTCATAACGCTAATAAAGCTTTTTTGCATTTATCTATTTGGCAACCAGGGCCACTATTTTAGAATAAAAACGATTACAATAAAAAAAGCAAAAATTAGAAAAAAACATTGGTTCCGTTCACCAAAGATCTCAAAAGAATAAAATTATTGTTAAAACTCTGTATTACCTTCTTTCAAGTATTTCTGGGTCAGTAATTCTGGTGTTCGTCATATGAGTATGAACACCACTACGGCCGTGCCATGTTGGTCCCTAAAAAATTTCATTAAAAAATCCAATGTAAAAAGAAGCAAAAAGGTAAAGCAAAAACTAAATCCATAACAATCCACAAGTAATAACCATGTTCAACCCTAGTAGAAAGTAACTGTCCTTCGAGTGGCTCCACTTTATTCCGAGAACAGTTCTTAATGATTCAATAACCATTGTTTTCATGTGCGATTATTCTTTTGGAAAGTTTGCCACATAGTTGATAATGTTCCTAATTTTTCTTACAGGCAGACCAAGCATATACGTCATAAGGGCATACTGTATCAATATTAATTATACCTAGATGTTCTTTTAGAATAACATGAGTTTGAAACTCAGTTGGGCTGTATGTTCAGATTATTCAGGAGGTTCATGAAATAAACCTTGAGTACTTCTGTTTATAGAAACTTAACGATAGTCAATAAAATTCAATACCAAGATACTACACCTAAGATTTGTCAGAATACACTTAAACTAAATTTTACAACAGTCTTTAAATTACCATTTTTTGGTTTTAAAACTCTTTTCTGGCTAATCTCTTACCTCCATGTAAATAGGTAAACGAATTCCTAACCAGATAACGAATACTCTTACTTCTGCAACATAACACCGAAATTCTGCAAAATTCACGCCGGAAAAACAAGTTTGTATTCTATAATACCGGTAAGACTCTAAACAATCCGACGTGAAAACATTCGCTGAAAATACACACACAAGTACATACACATATTAAGACATACACACACATACACACATACCTACCTACCTACCTACCTACCTACCTACATACATACATACATACACACATACATACATACAAACATATATACATGCATGATGATTGCTTATTCTTTCTTGTCAGACGAGTGTCATTCCTTCACTTTTTTCTGCTACCGGTTTTTCCCGTCAACGTAGTCTTATGTGGGTCTTGAGACTTGCCAGCGACTTGCACTGTTTGTGGCAGACGTATCGTTCCAAATGATCCCTCGGGTGGCAACAGTGGGATATTCATCTACATGAATCTTGAGGTCTCGCTTGAGTCCACCGGAAGATTTGAAGATGTTGGAGCGGGATGGACATGAGTTGATGCAAGCTCCACAAATAGCAGCAGTAACGGGCACAAAAGAAATGATTCTGGCTCTAGCGGTCTGATGAGTCTTTGGATGATTAACTAGTTCAGCACCAGAAACTCTGCTCTCCTCATACAACTTAGTACCTTGAAAGATTAAAACTCTCCAATGCTCACGATAAGAAGTTAATGCCTCCAAGCTGTCTTCAGCAATATTCATATCCTTCAGGTTCTCCTTAACATTGTCTTTAAACCTTTTTCGTGTCTTACTCTGACGTCTTTTTCCAGATGACATTTCACCATAGAAAAGTTGCTTGGGTAGCTTGGAGTTGTCCACTCGTATCAAGTGGTCAACCGAGAGCATCTGGCTTCTCATCGCCATTGACGATATACTTATCGTGTTTGCTTTGCACAAGACAGTAGTAGCTGGGGTATGACTCTCCCACTTGATTCCAAGAATGTGCCTGAGACAATGATGGTGAAATCTGTCAAGCAGCTTGATTTGTGAGTGATACAGAGTCCATGTCTCTGAGGCATACAAAAGAGTGGCCAACACACTTGTATATAGAAAGTTTGGTTTTTAGAGTAAGATCACCATCAGACCAAACTCTGTCTTCTGATTTGCTAGAAGAACCTGACGTTTTGCTGATCCTTTTCTTGATTTCAACATTCAAAATCGAGACAGCCACCATTTGAGAGAGCAAAGCCCAGGTAAACAAAATGCTTGACATACATACATACATACATACATCAAAACATACATACATACACACATACATGTATACATACATACACACACAAACATATAAATATACATACATACATACATACATACATACATTCATACATACACACATAAAAAAATGTTCGTCAATCCATGGATAAAATGAAGGCCACGAGCTTTCTTGAATTTACTGTATCTTTCAAATGGCAAAAAAACAATTAAAAAAAATTACCGCTCCTGCTCCACCTGCAATAGTTTCATAATAACCCATGTTTTCATCACCAAATGTCAAGTTATTCATGCAACCCTGAAGTGCAAAGAGAGTATTTAGTTAAAATTAAAAAATTATTAGGAACAACATTATTAAAAGAGCAGTGCTCTGGAATAAATAAAAACCAACAAGTGTATTCCTGTTGCTTTTAATATAAATCATTACTGTAGTTTGGACCATGGCCTAAAAAGAAAATTATGACATAATTTTGAGGTTAACTTTTAAATGTGTCGATGTGAACATGGAGTACCTCCCCACTCCTACCCACACCTACACTCTGCAAGAAAAAAAATGGCACTACGGCACATTTAAAAGTTAACCTCAAAATTATACCATAA
>RDPX01000405.1:544939-556010 GCA_003991215.1 Morbakka virulenta
ACATACATACATACATACACATACATACACACATACATGTATACATACATACACACACAAACATATAAATATACATACATACATACATACATACATACATACATACATACATACATACATACATACATACATACAAACATACATACACACATAAAAACATGTTCGTCAATCCATGGATAAAATGAAGGCCACGAGCTTTCTTGAATTTACTGTATCTTTCAAATGGCAAAAAAACAATTTAAAAAAATTACCGCTCCTGCTCCACCTGCAATAGTTTCATAATAACCCATGTTTTCATCACCAAATGTCACGTTATTCATGCAACCCTGAAGTGCAAAGAGAGTATTTAGTTAAAATTAAAAAATTATTAGGAACAACATTATTAAAAGAGCAGTGCTCTGGAATAAATAAAAACCAACAAGTGTATTCCTGTTGCTTTTAATATAAATCATTACTGTAGTTTGGACCATGGCCTAAAAAGAAAATTATGACATAATTTTGAGGTTAACTTTTAAATGTGTCGATGTGAACATGGAGTACCTCCCCCCTCCTACCCACACCTACACTCTGCAAGAAAAAAAATGGCACTACGGCACATTTAAAAGTTAACCTCAAAATTATACCATAACATTTTATTTACTGTCTAGAATCTTACCTGTGAAGCAGCGCATGCTTGAAATGCCTTGAAAATAACATCTACTATCCGCTGACATGTTTGAACGTTGCCACCAACAACAGCTGCTTCTTTGGAGGGGTCAATTATGCTCCCTTTTGGAATGTTAACTTTAACCGGTATCAAACAGCCCTTGAAATAGAAAATAATGCAAAAACGTGTAAAGATATCCCACATAATTTACACATTCTCATATCTAGGAATATGTGGCAAGATTTACTGTCGAAAATAATTATACCAAAATCAAAGAAGAAGCTGTAATTTCCAGTATTCTGAGTGGCTTACGCTAGGAGATAAAGATGTACCTTTATCTCCTATTAATGGAGAAAAAACGGTAACTAAAAATTATCCAATCGGAACAAAGAATGGGAAATATCAGCACAGTAAAGCACAGTGCCGCACGGTACAGCACGGTACAGCACGGTACAGCACGGGACGCTGGTCAAAAACCTTCATGCATTTACAGGTATATTATTCAAATACAGTACACCAAAACCAGTATCAACTATCTTCAGTACCTTTCCAACTATAATTTCTGTAACAAAGTACATCTATTATGCCAAAATTTCATCCTTTAGGGGCACCCGTACGGATACGAGGTATAACGACGTTTCATAATTACGAGTGACTTGTTCAATGAGTAGGGCAAGGTTCTGTTACGCGTACCAGCGAGAGATTAAACCTGAATTTCTGCGACAATATTTCCACATTTTACTCCACGTAATTGAAATAAATAAAATACCGCACCTGATTTAAAGGTACATCGTATCCAACCATGCAACGAAGGCAGTAGATCAATGCAGATATTGTTACAGCTCTTGGCGCATTGCAATTGCCATTAACTTCATCTCCTGTTCCAGTGAAATCAAAGTATGCACTTCCCTTTATTGAAAAATCAAAAGGGGAAATTAGCGTTAGTGTTAAGCTNAATGGCACTACGGCACATTTAAAAGTTAACCTCAAAATTATACCATAACATTTTATTTACTGTCTAGAATCTTACCTGTGAAGCAGCGCATGCTTGAAATGCCTTGAAAATAACATCTACTATCCGCTGACATGTTTGAACGTTGCCACCAACAACAGCTGCTTCTTTGGAGGGGTCAATTATGCTCCCTTTTGGAATGTTAACTTTAACCGGTATCAAACAGCCCTTGAAATAGAAAATAATGCAAAAACGTGTAAAGATATCCCACATAATTTACACATTCTCATATCTAGGAATATGTGGCAAGATTTACTGTCGAAAATAATTATACCAAAATCAAAGAAGAAGCTGTAATTTCCAGTATTCTGAGTGGCTTACGCTAGGAGATAAAGATGTACCTTTATCTCCTATTAATGGAGAAAAAACGGTAACTAAAAATTATCCAATCGGAACAAAGAATGGGAGATATCAGCACAGTAAAGCACAGTGCCGCACGGTACAGCACGGTACAGCACGGTACAGCACGGTACAGCACGGGACGCTGGTCAAAAACCTTCATGCCTTTACAGGTACATTATTCAAATACAGTACACCAAAACCAGTATCAACTATCTTCAGTACCTTTCCAACTATAATTTCTGTAACAAAGTACATCTATTATGCCAAAATTTCATCCTTTAGGGGCACCCGTACGGATACGAGGTATAACGACGTTTCATAATTACGAGTGACTTGTTCAATGAGTAGGGCAAGGTTCTGTTACGCGTACCAGCGAGAGATTAAACCTGAATTTCTGCGACAATATTTCCACATTTTACTCCACGTAATTGAAATAAATAAAATACCGCACCTGATTTAAAGGTACATCGTATCCAACCATGCAACGAAGGCAGTAGATCAATGCAGATATTGTTACAGCTCTTGGCGCATTGCAATTGCCATTAACTTCATCTCCTGTTCCAGTGAAATCAAAGTATGCACTTCCCTTTATTGAAAAATCAAAAGGGGAAATTAGCGTTAGTGTTAAGCTCAATAAATTTTCATTTTTACATTTCCTACTGCATCTAGTATCACTATTACATCTTGTAGTAGTAGTAGTAGTAGTTGCAGCAGCAGTAGAAGTAGTAGAAGATGCAATTCAGCTACAAATACAAGTACTATTATTATTACTACTACTGTTACTCCTCCTACTATTATTATTACTACTACTATTACTACTACCACTGCTACCACTACCACTACTACTACTAGTACTACTACTACTACTATTACTACTACTATAACCACTACCACCGCCACCATCACGACTACTACTTTTACATCTGTTAGGGCAGATAAAATTGCTTTTATTTAAACAAATATATAGACAAAATTAAGAACAAATTACAGAAGACGAAAAAAAATACCAGCATTTCAAGAAGCAGACAAGTGATTCTTAATATTCCCTCCACATACTTTTCTTTTCCCTTTTCTCCCTTACTTGCTTGGAACACTTGTCATTAAATTTATTGAGTCAGTCTTGTAACCTCAACATCTCATTTTTCTAGATTCCTGTATTTACCAGTAGTTATCTTGCAAATCTATTCTATTTAGAATATTTTCATATATTAATCATTCTGTCTAAGAAATCCTTAACAGCCAAATGTTGCTCCAGCTGCTCAATGATAAACCAAGCCTGGAAACCCTGCTGCAATGCCCACCCTTTATATTAATTTTTAATCAGTATTGTTAACAATAGGCTTTCGATGGCTGCATATGGGTACCACAGAAAATAAAAGTTCAACATCCTCACCGCATTTAAAAAGAATTGGTCTTCGACCTTAAAACTAATATTCACGACAAAAATTAACATCGTCCTTGGTTTTCGTTGATGTAGATCACTGGGTAGTCATCATTGCCATTTAAACCTTACAATTTCACTGGCTCTTAATATTCCCTGAACAAACAACTAAACTGACTTAGTTTTCAAAGTATTGGACAATTCCAAAAGTTAACTTACTTCACAGCTTTCGCAGTTGATAACAACACATTTGACAACAATATGGCTGGCCTATTAACAAAGTCATAGAGTCACAAACGTCACAATTTGTATGAGGTCTTCTATTGAATAGGATGTCGTAAAATTTACCTCTTTTTCGTCAATGGAAACGCGCAGCTTGATAGGTGACCCATTGTCCATATGATCGACAGCTACCAGCTCACTTGCTCCAGTTCTTTTCTACAAACAACACAAGAGACCAAAATATCAATGATAGGGAAATCCAAACGAGTTCTTTATCTTACAATCCATCCTTTAAAGGTCAACAGAACGTTCGTATATCTAAAAAATGTCCATACAAAGATTCCTTACCCAAATGTGAATAAACAAAAATTTCTAAATTAGATCAAAACCGAGTATGCCAGGGCTTTGTTTCCATTGGTCAGTTTCGGCTCCAGTTGACGAGATTCAACATTTTGAATTTGGGAATCTTTTTTCAACATGACCTTGTCTCAGATATTTGAAAAATTGGCACCATAATTCTACTAAAAGTAACGATTTAACCCAATGGTATTTATTTATCAATCAATCAATTAATCTATTAATCTATTCATCCATCTATTTATCCATCCATTCATCTATCTATCTATCTGGTTGTTGAAATGAATTTACAAGATATATTTAAAAAAACTATTTATACATCTATAGCGGATCTGGCAATGGCAACAACAAGTTAGCAAAGTGCTATTTTGATGTCTTCAGCATAAATTTGTTTCTAACTAGACATTTCCTTATAAGTTCAGTTCTGTTCAGTAGACCCATTAGTGGAATTCTAAAGTTAGCTTTTAACTGATACATACATCACATATGTTTCCACCGTTTTTGTAAGGGATTGGACGGGCCGCGATACTCCATTCTAGGTCATATTCCTTGCTTGCGTTTTAAAAATTTCCAAATTGCTTTAACCAATTCGGTATCGTTACGATACTTTCTATTTCGAAAAGGCTTCCTAGGGTCATGTATTGGGGCTTGAATTCTCCTTCGCGTTGACGATAATTTGTGTGAGTTATATTGTCATTTGTTACATCAGCTTTGTTAGTTATACAGTTGGCTGAACAATCACCATTTAATGGACACTAGTCTACAGTACGGAAATTCGAGTTTCCTTGTTCCTGATTTTTGGTTGAATTTGAAATTAAGTGTGCCCCTTTATGTTATGTACATTACTGGTATAAATATTATATCAAATATATATAAATCCATCAATCTCGAGACAAAACGTATCGCGAAATCGTATGAGATGAACAAAAGTGCAGAATACCTTGGCAATAGACATGCCTTCATCACTCTCAAGGGTACTTTTCAAACGAAATTTCCTTATAGGCTTATCAACCCCCGTAAAAGTAGTCTAGGCCTAGTAAGTAAATCACTTTTTGATCGAACCAGTACAGAGGTCAAAAACCAATTCATGTAAATCAGTGGAGATACACAGATGACGTGATTACTTGGTTTAAATCTATCGACAAAAAAGGCCCGTTTGTATTTATTCAACTGGACATCAAATACTTTTACCCCTTCATAGCCAACAACAGACCTTAGAGCGCACTATTCTCCACTGCAGAAAATCACTCTTCTACTTTAATAACGAAGCTTGGATAAAAAAATAGGTTTAAGACTCATCCTACGCAACAATGGGCAGTTCTAATGGAGCAGAGCTTGGTGAATTGGTAGGACTACTAATTCTAAGTAATCTATCAGACATATTACCCAAAAATTACGTAGGGCTTTACGAGAGCGAACAGTTAAAAGTCCTCCGAAACATGCAATGCCGAGGAACAGATAAAATGATTAAGTCAAAAATACAATTATTTAAATCACTTGGATTCCAAATTGATATCGTTACGGGACTGCGCTCTGTCGGCTTTCTTGATGTGGCCCTCAACCTAAGAAGCACCACCTTTCATCTGAATAAGAACCCAAATAATCCAATGGTATATGTCCACACATCCTCAAATCGCCTACAATAAAACTTTACGGGAATTACCTCTAGCAATAGCCGATCGCCTATCAAGAAACTCCTCAAACAAGACCGTTTTAAGAAATACTAAAAAGGACTAAGAAGAAGCACTGCAAAATAACGGTTACAAAAATTACCAACTAAAGTTTACAGGACCGAAACCTCTTAAAACGAGAAAGAATCGAAGGAGAAATATTATATGGTTCCCCCTCACTGTCACCAAAACAGTATCCACAAACTTAATAGGAAAATACTAGTAATCGACAAACCTTTCAGACCTTGCCACCTAAAAATACTCTTTAATCGAAACAATGTCAACGCCAGTTAAAACTGTATCGAAAATATAGGCTCCATTATTATCAAAACCTAAAACACAAAGGTATCATCACCCTAGAAACCAGAAACCCCAAAATGAAACTGCAGAAAGACAACCGAATGCCCTTTGAATGGAAAATGCCGAAATCATCCCTGGTTTATAAAAGCGAAGTAGCATCACCTTTCTTCCCGAAAAGCGATTATATTGGTTTAACCGAGAAAGAATACAAATTAAGATACAACGGCCATGAAAAATCCTTAAATAACAAAAAGTACAAACACAGCACTTCATTAACATTGTACGTTTGGCACCTCAAGAAGAAACACAATGTTACCCTGGCACTTAAATGGTCCATTATTAAACCAGTGGAAAGGCGTACAAACAGTTCATCCAATTTGCCTCCTTTGTTTGGAAGACAGGCTTGATACTTTCTTCTACTCAAAGAACAATGAACTCCTAAACAAATTCAACTTCATCGAGTAATTTTCATAGTAATGATTGATGAATAAATAAATCAATATATATATATATATATATATATATATATATATATAAATATAATGAAGCAAAGTTTTAAACTACGGCATACCAAAGCAATAATACTGACAACCAGAAAATAAATTTCAATAGGGAAAAACTAAAATTTCAAAAAATTGAATTACTTACTCGTGAAGCCAATTACTACCATTTACAAACATGATATGTTTTACGCAACTAATAGGGCTTATCTAAAGGTTTATTTACCTTAACCTCCATTCCTATCTCTTGCAGCATTTCTTTCACTGCATGCTCTGCATTAGCCTGCGAATGAAATTGCACAAAGTAATTTCTAACGAAATCAACAAATTACAAGAAAAAAATATTCAACTTGCTTACGTTCATGTTGAAAAAACTTTTCAAATTAGAACGTTACAAGCAAAACAAATCCCACAAGGCAAGGAGGAACATGCGTATTTACTGAACGATAATTGCCACCATAGAACGCTCCAGTGAAACCACTAACAGCAATGTCTCTTCGAATTACAACAGATGGTAGCTTAGGGAAAAAATGCATTGATTTTCAACAACTTCCGGCCATAAGATTTTTTTTTGTACAACCTAAATTTGCTGTTTCATGCACGTTTCCTTAGTGTCCAAGCTCAAATAGTGAGCACTTTGGTTGCTTTGATCAATGCCTTCACAATAACGGACAAACGTCTTCTCAGTTGCTCTTTTTGTATGCGTCCTTGCATCTTTACAAGAGGCTGTGTTTGACTATCAGTCGGCCTGTCTATCGGTAAAGCTTTCATAAAAACATGGAAAATAGGCCTAGATGACAAGCATTGGTTACTTTCATTACAGTACCGTGTTGCACATAGAATTTCTGACAACACCATATCTTGAATCAACTGTGCCTGTCCCATTGCCTACCCGTGGGAACTGACATACGAAAAGAAAAGGGATACAGAAAATGTCCTTTAATGTGTCTTCACATATCAAAAAGAAACTAGTCAAGTTTGCCCAAACTAGCTTGGGTTTGCCCAGACTTGCCCATGACAAGATATTCCAAGAATTTTCTGCTTAAAAGCCAGTTAACTTTATTACACTTTATTGCACGATAAATTTTCGACAGTACATTTTCCCAGCCTTGCCCTGATTACATATAAGCTGGCTTTATGACATATCTTTACTGGCAATAGACCAAAACCAGCACCTCAATTATTTCCAGGCCTTGCTCAAACGCCCAAGTTGATAACCAATGGGAGACTGTCCCTGCGCGTTGCAAAATATATAGTGCTTGAAACAGGTTGCACAGGCTTCCCAAACTGTTGTGCACTAATTTCCTTATAGACCCAAGGAGTATAAAAGAAGTACAATTTTTGGGAATGTTAGGTCTGAAATCTAAATGTGGTAAAAAATGTCTTGACAGGATTAAGATGGTGTGTTGGCTTCCGAGGGCTTAACAACGATGTTCTTTTGTTTTTGAACAGATGATGACAAAGAAATCCTTATGAATTTTCAAAATACCCTGGCTATGAGATTTTCTTTGTCACCATGTTATCTTTTTGAACGTACTGCATTAGCCCCAGCCAAAACTGGAGGAGCACCTTTGGCAGCTTAGGTCCTTCCCCAGAAAGAATACGAGACCTTGCATAAAGTAATGTTGTCACCAGTGTAAGCGCATGTTACTGTTATCTCAGAAATCTTTGACTAAGTTAGGAACTGATGTGGCTACAGATGGCTTAAATTTCATTCCTTTCTTTGATCATCTTTATATTGCAAATGCTGGGATTATGTCTCACACAGTCGTTTCGATACATAATATTTAATGATGATTTCCAAGTTTACCAAATTAATTGACGTTCTTCTTCCTCCTCTTCTTCCTCTTCTCAGAGCAAGATTTACGATTTCACTCTGTGTAAACCAAAAGCACGTAGGACCATCTATGCAAACAGATTTTCATCAGGGCAGTCACTTAGTGGAACTCTTTACATTTAGTTCTTTTGCCCTCTTATAAGATCTCGATAGAAGGAAGTCCAGCAAAGACCATTAAGTCTTACGTTCCTCTTTGACTATGATCTTTCTTTTCCTTTCATTCTGCAACTTTCATTTTACCGAAAAATGTAACCCATGCCTAAAAAGAGTACTTTGTCCTGTGTGCATTGAAATGTTTAACTCTATGGTCATTGATTAAGAAAAAAAGCTTTTCTGTAAGATGTTTGTGTTGACAGATTTTGGCAACCAAACTTTTTTTTAATGTAAGTTGTACCAATTAGCATTTATTTTACTTCCATTTCTATTTTCTTAAGTATGTCGCACTCGAGTTTTCCTTAGGTACCACTTACGATAATGAAAGTTCTCTAATGCAATAAATATATTTGATGGAAAACATTATGAACTATGCTTTTTTATCATTTGACGATACTGTTATTGTTGTTCCTCACAAGTGCCATACGTTGACCACCTGAAGACGATTTATTGCCTCACAACAGACGCCCGCAGACCAAGCATGTCATATTATTTATGTTAAAGTTTTCAAAAATATGAGAATATATTTAGAATGTTCCTTAAACAGATTTCGGTTCTACGGGTTTTCTCTAATAGAGCGTTCTTTCCCGCATTTTGTTTACGTCTGGTTTCCTTAATCACATAAACATCTAAATTAATAAATTAACCATGTTTGCATTGATCACTTTTCAAGAAACGTAAATTTTTCATTTCACAACTGTTTAGAAATTCCTCAAAATAAATTTTACTTGTCAATGAAAAAATAGTCTGTTCCTCAGTAAACAACATAACAGTGCTTAATTTAAAAAAACCGGGCGTTTTCAAAAAAATCATAATTGGAAAATTACAAAATATGGGTAAAATTTATCACCATCGTGTGAAAGCCCAACCGACTGAAATGTATGTAAATAAGTGACTTTTCGCTTTGCATGACACTGTTGTTGTTGTCGTTGTGCATTCTAAACACTATAGTGAAATCCCGCTATAACGAACCCTGCTTATAACGAACTTCCCGCTATTACGAACTACACGTCCGGTCCCTTGAATTCTGGAAAGTAAATACTACTGAAAATACTCCCTGTATAACGAACCCTCAGTATAACGACCTTTCGTTATTACGAACCAAATTTCTGGTCCCTTCATCACCAAGACCCCCTGTACAACGAACTTTTGAGAAAACTAACCGTGATCGCGTGTGGTTAAAACAGATAGAAAACATACGTTAACCTTAATCTGTCAGTCTTATTGAAGTGCAAAGGTGTTATGATGGCCAGGCATGTGTTGTGTCCGGTCTACTGCACTGTACTAACTGATGTGAAAAGAAAAAATGACAATAATATCCGGCAATATTGAATCATTTCATCAAAGATTCTTTTTTAATGTATCAATGAATCTAGTCTGTCCCTCAAATTGTAGCANTTGCAAAACGTCCGTTACAGCCTTTTTGCAAATGTCCAACAACTCTGCCATCTTTAAATACACAAACAGCATATTTTTCCGTTGGGTTGTCTGGTTGTCTTTGAGTTTCCAAAATTTCATTCACAGTCGGGGTCCATAAACGTCAGTAAGCATAGTAACCTTAAACATATGAATCAACTTCCAAATTTTTTGTTATGACGATGGGCAAATCAACATCAAAGGGAATTCGAACATCAAGTACTGGTTGCTTTTTTTCCATATCTTCTTTTACAGCTTCGACGATTTTAGGTTGAGGTATCCAAATCAGTGCCATTGTATGGTAGGTCAGTGATATGACAGTAGTTTTGTAATTAGGTTTCGATCGTTACATCTGCTCACTGGAGTGATGAGTGCAACTCATAATTAGGTGACGAGGTGTCAAATAAATTCATTACAAAATAAATAAGGGATCATTCGTCAAGTAAGCAGTTGCTCTGCACGCTTGCTAGGCTACAGTTAGTTGATAAAAATATCGTAAGGTGGCTAATAAAGTAAGAAAGACAAGAAGTACACTTCCAATTAAAAGAAAGTACCAGGCTTTACAAGATATTTCATCAGAGATACCAAAGAAGTTAATAGCAGAGAAATATGGAGTACCAAGAAACACAGTATCAACCTGGCTTGCAAACAGGGAAAAAATCATGGCTGCTTATGAATCTGGAGGAGTAAATCCTAAGCGACAGAAGAAGAGAAAAGCAGACAACGAAAAACTGGACAAGGCAGTTTACACTTGGTTCCAAAACACTCGTGCAAACAATGTTCCGATTTCAGGAGTGATTCTTAAGAACAAAGCCTTAGAATTCGCATCATCATTACACCTTGATGACTTCAAAGCTTCTGATGGCTGGCTTGATAGATGGAAGACATAATGTAAGTTTTAGATACGTATCTGGGGAAGAAAAGTCATGCACCTCTGAAATGACAGCACCATGGAACGAGACTAATCTCCCAACTATTCTGTCCAAGTACGAATTAAAGAACATTTTCAACGCTGATGAGTTTGGCCTCTTTTATAAAGCATTACCTACTAAATCTCTGCATTACAAGAACGAGCGATGCTCAGGAGGAAAACACAGCAAAGTGCATTTGACAGGTTTAGCTGCTGCAAGTGCTGTTGGAAACAAATTGCCTATGTTTGTGATAGGGAAATCAGCAAAGCCAAGATGTTTCAAAAACATCAAAAGTCTGCCTTGTCAATACCGCTCGCAGAAAAA
>RDPX01000405.1:595460-608302 GCA_003991215.1 Morbakka virulenta
CTCTCTCTCTCTCTCTCTCTCTCTCTCTCTCTCTCTCTCTCTCTCTCTGTATATATATGTGTGTTTTTGATTTGTTTGAACTTCCACTTCAAGCATGGTAGAAAGCTCAAATTTTGGTGTAGGGGTAACTTGCAAACCTGTCTTGCGTAAAGGCCTTGTCACTTTTTGTATGACTGCTGGAGCAACTGGCAGAACCGAATGGGGGATCATGTCAGTACCTCATCAAATTTGGAGCCTTACACTGCAAGTATGAATTTAAGCAGGCAACGTAAACCCTCAAATTTGGTGTTGAATAAAACACAGTCCTACGGTAAACGACGGTTGTTATTTTTCTAAAAAGTTACTTGGGCGGCTGCCAAGGCCTAAAAAGTTGGTCATTTAGTCAGGTCTTCAACGACAATAACCTACAATCCAAAAATTAATTTAACAAAAGTTTCTCTACGACCACGAAGTAATGGAGACTGGTAAATTAAAATTTCAATTTCGACTTTATCTATTTTTCGTTACAGTTATCTTTCAAATTTGCATTGACCGTTCAGCCACTCATCCTACGTGTAGTGTCGGGTACCTCTCCCAGTTTATTAAAAATCTCAAAATTGCATAACATAATACTTGCATGTTCGAACATAAAGTAATCTATTTACTCCGTTTATCTGTTCCTTTCAGTCTTTCGTTTTCACTTGCTGTGGTAGCTGACAGAGCAATCAACCCCTTTATTTTGCTTTCTTCCTGTTTTGAACTTGTGTAGCTTTACGCACAATAAACAATAACAAGTCTTTGTTAAAGGAATCAGACCATGACCAAATTTCTGACGTGAAAACAATTTGTGGACTTGTTTCTATCAGGGATTTTTTTTGTGTGTGGTAACTGGTTGTGTGATCGGTCAGTCAAATTTTTTTCTGCTTAAAGTTTCACAGAGATAATGCAAATAATACATGAACTAATATACTAAACCAACTCATACAAAAAAATAACATGCCTGTGCACGAAAATCTTTGGCATCCCTAGAGACAATGCTATTGCGCATGCATGCTGTCCTCCAGCTCCTCCAAAACAAGCTAGTACGTGCTTTGTAATATCATGGCCCTTTGCTTGGGTCAATGAACGAATTGGTCTACACATTGCTTCATTTGCAACTCGTATAAAACCCATAGCTACTTCTTCAACAGTCATATGTTCATGCTTGTGTTCTGATTCAGGTTGTGAGGCCATAAAAGCATTTACCTGATAAAAGGAAGGAAAATAATTCCTGTATTTGAAGCACCTTGATATTTCATAAGAAACAAAACTAGGCTTCGCCCACAGAGTCAAGAAAAGAATTTGTATATCCTGGGCTTCTAAATAATGATTGATTCTCGGTTTCAATGTTTCCTCAAACCCAGTGTTGCCATATAAAACCATTGAAAAAGTTCTGACCCCGAAAAAAATATAACCAAATCAACTTCGATATTTGCAGACACCTTGGAGTGTTGTTACAGAAGATAACAACAATAAAACATGTGAAAATCAGGAAATGGAAACAAGTTCTAATTATTCTTCTAAAACAGGACTAGTGAAGCATAAGTAATTAATTTTAGTACCAAATTAGTTAACAGTTACTACTTACTTATTTACTAAATTTGATGCACGTGGCGTTAAGCTAGCTATTAGTGTGCAAATCAATATTATCAACATCAGGGAAATTCTATAATTGTGATAACTGATAACACAGCTGATGGTGGATTATGTAAAGTACTCACTTGGCAACTAAATGAAAAAAACTGGTATTGTCATTTTAAATTTTGGATATATATTGTGATGTCAATATCATTAATATCATTACCCCTATTATCCTTATGGGTCCACTGCATACCATTTTATTACGAGCTTATTACCACGAATGATTTCATACCTTAGAAGTTCAATAACAAGCCTTTATTGACTTCAACGAACTGTTGTATGACTCCAGCTTTTTGGAGAATTACAGCTGTCTGCATATTGCTCCTTTATCGATTAGACCTTTATATGTCTGTTTGTCTGTCTCTCTGTAGTTAGTGGCACTGATGTTTCCTGGAATGTGTATGTATACTTTTCTATACCTTACTTATATTATTATTTTGCATCGTACGATGTACATGGTAACTAACTGATTAGAAAGGTTGTGCTTCAGCATCAGTTTGTGCTTCAGCATCAGGACTACTCGACTTCAGACACAGTTTTTCTCTCAAAATGTTTGCCATTCCTAGCTGTACAGTTTTCCGAAGGATACAAACGTAAAATATTTTGGCTAACTTAGTCTGGCAAGTGTGGCAGTCACTATTGGATGCTTCCAAGAGCTCCAATTTAATCACCATCATCATCATCATCATCATATTATTATTATTATTATTATTATTATTATTATTATTGTTGTTGTTATTTTTACCATCACTTTTACCATTATTTTTTTACTATGATGACTTTTATGTGTCGAGAGTCCATTCGCACCAAGTCTCCTAACAATTACAGACCTATTTAATGATTCCAGTCTTTTTGAGAGACAACGTCGCCTGTATCTCCTCTACGCTGATTGCTACAACCTATTTACACCTATTTAAATGCGCCCGTATACTACAAGAGTAATCACTTCTCTCACATTTCGAAGTGTCTAAAGCTTTTGCTTTCTATCGCTTTTCTTTATCTCTTCTGTTGCAAAGATGCAATGTTTAGCAAAAAACTCAATAATCCGCATTTTTCCATCATTTTATGTCAGATTCTGATCCAGTCTTTCCATCTCTATTGCATAACCAGTTTTAAGATTAAAAAGACTACGAATTGTAAACCATTATTTTCCTAAAACAGAAACTTGATTGTCTTCGAACAGTGCTTGACTAAAGTAAGGGAATTCTTCCTGAATACATCTCAGTGTTATTTATAATTAACTTTCCCCATGTAAGCATGCCTCCGTTTAAACTTATTCTTGGTATTTAATATTTCACGCTTACTTGTTACATCTTTTTCTATGCATGATCTGGGTTTTTTTCAGTTTAGCTTTAATAGCAATGATTCCAATCACTTGATCTTTTCTAGCTTATATTAACGACCCAGCTTTTCAAATCACGCGCCCATTTCGTAGTCAGAAAACTCGTACTCAGATATGTTCAGTTCTGCTACTGACAATTTTTGATACTTAAAATTGCAATCTCTACGCATTTCTCTATATTCACCAGACATCCCTGATTGCAATATTTGTATTATGTGGCCAGGCTTAAAATTTACCTAACAAAAATAGTCCAGAAAGCATCTAACTTACTGTCCAATTAGAAGCACTTACTCTGTATTCTGCATGTGAAAGAAGCAAGGGTGCATATCTATTTTCTTTTAGTGCCTTTTACTCACGTTTTCCGTTAGGAAAATAGGGGCAAACAATTGTAGTAGTTACCATTTTTCATAACTATTTTAGCGTGAAGTTAATAAAAAATAATATTGTTGTTCCCATTAATTAGTAATCCTAAAAGAGTAACAGGTATTCACCTCTGTGGTCAGTTTTTCGAATTCATGTCTTGCGGCTTCTCTATCCAGTGGCTGGTCATTATTCTTGCCAAAAATTTTAGGAAAATAACTGTGAAGAAAATATATATTATTATTAAAAATAAATTCAAAATTCAAAAATTTCTACGAAAACTAATAAACGCATAGGCACTTTTTAGACCAGATTTCCATTTATCCTACATCCCAGACCAGTCAGGATCATTTCCAGGAGTCGCATCATTAAACAACAATCTCTTTAAAGACGACCTTGATTGCCCTACACCATTTATATAAATAGAAATAATGAACAAATGATATTTTTCTAAAAAAAAATCTATAATTCTTTTAACGCGTATTCCATAATAAAATAATATTATAGAATAATTTTTATTGGACTGTCAAAGACGAGCAAGGTAAGAGCATAATTATTGACAATTTCTTTATCATAATAACGTCTCAATAACAAATGCTCAGCGTTACATTAAAAAGCAATGCAAATTTCACACCTATCCGAATCCTTTTTTAGTTTAAGATGCAACGTCAGAAATAATCTTCATGACTTCCAAAATGATTTTTAATAGTGTATAAAGTAAGGGAAACCATAGATTGGTCCCTTTTAGATACCGAGGGTAAGAGGCCCATGAAACAAAATCAATTAATTTGTGGAAGTATTCCAAATTATGGGCAATAGCTTCGAACAACATAAAAATAGTACAAGAAATTTGTGATTCCAGAGACAACTCTGAAGTAGGTCTTCAACATGGCACCCTCACCGCTTCAAACAAATGACTTTCATTATTTTTTAAAAGCAAACGCAAAAAAATTTGACTGACCCTTTGCAGTTTCGTTTAGAATACGTTCGTAAAAAACCACCTGAGACCTAGTACTATTGACACACATTTTGCTGAAAAGAGACAAAAGAAGCCCTAAGAAATGGAATAGATGTCGAATGCACCTAATTAAAAAAATCATCCGATCGTAAACTCATGCCCCACATCTTCAGTTACTCCTGTATGTTGTTCGGTTCTCTGCTAATTATATGTTTCACTTACCTTAGTACCTTAGACTTTGGGTGTTAACAATTATATATATATATATTTATATTTATATATTTCAGGGGCGGCGGGCTGTGCTATGACTGTCACAGCAAATTTTAGTCAAAGTCAATATATTTTTATTTGTTGTTCATTCTAAAAACACTGTGACACTGTACAAATGTAAAGTTCTCAGCAAAAGAACAGAAGTTGATCTGATTTCTGTTCTCACATTTTCCTTTTCCGATATTCCCCTGGTCATGATACGCTTATCTCATAATATTTGAATGCGTCATAAACAATTGCACTTCGTTCACTTTGAACGACTATCCTGTCAAAATTGTGTTTGTTCAATACTTTCAATGGCACTGCCCTGTTCCGCTGGCCATGCTATGACTGGCATCAATTTCACCCTTGACTGTGATGTCTTTCATTTGTGAACCTCACAGGAATGACGTAAAGTGCTATGAAAATTCAGCAGTTCATAGCACAGGATTAAATCTACTTTTACAGTCAGCTAAAGAACATACCTCGCATAATATAGGTCCAAAAGGTTTAGATATGAATCAAGTTGTATTTGGTAATGTTGTATGGGGTAATCCGAAATTTTCTTATCTGTTGAAAAGTCAAGGAAAGCTGAGTCTTCGCTTCAAACAAGACGGACGTCCATGTCTTCGTGTTACTATTAAGAACTATTCCAGTGAAGCCGTTTATAAGAATTTTTCATGGACTTGTTGAAATGAGGAGAAAAACACATATTTTTGTTGACCATGTCTTCTGGTGGGAGATCATACAACGGTGAGAATAGAATATTTTATTTTCGATGACAAATTTTTTTTAAGATTGGCCCTGCCATGACATTTCAGGAAGTAGTAACAATGGTGGCTACACAGTGAGGCTGACTACCACTCATGTTTAAAGTCCAAGTGATAAAATGCGGTGAATATGAAACTGCTGCGGCCAAAATCAAACCGCTTTTGAATCAACACAAAGGTCGAATGTTGAGGTTTAACGTCACTGGCTAGTAGGAAGAATATAAGAATAGGGCAAGGCTGAAGCTTTTATATTTCTTACTCGAGTTTTTTTTAGAACAGAAAAGTGTGACTTTCAAGCTAAATTCACTGCACTTCAATTGCGATTTTCAGATAACAGTTCTGTTCTTGTTCTGTTTTTATGATGATGTAACATATGACACTTTTCATGCAGTTTACACTTTGTGTTGTGTAAGAATAAATGTTAGATAAAACTTTAGGGGAAAATAAAAAATTGAGAATATAGAAGATCCACAAGAGGATAAAATATTCTTATAAGAAGTGTCAATATATTTGTTGTAATATATAAGATCATTTTGAGTGAATCTAAACTCTTAGAGTGCTTGTCTTTTATTCATTTAACAATTCAGGAGGGTATTTATAGTTTTATAAAAGTTAAGTTTTATAGCTCTACTTTTTCACCCCCAGGGAAAAAGGGGTAGCTGTAGATGCTCACCCAGGTCTCATAAATGTAATAGCAAGAGAAATTTTGTACCCGCCGCCACTGATTTATATATATATATATGTGTGTGTGTGTGTGTATATACATTATACATCTGTCTCCGATGACTTGGCTATATATTATTTTACACACTTTTGCTGATTTTTTTCATCTTGTCTCTCTTTTCTACTTTCTCCTCATACTAATTCAAGCTTCGGTTTTATTTTATGTATCGCAAATCTTACCCTGGTAAGATCCTCCCAAGAACCAAGTTAGCATCTGTTACTGCGAGATATCCACCTTTATTAGACAATATGATACAAATAATTAACGTATGTCATAATATCTTTTAAAAAAACGCGCAGGAAGAACTCTTCAAAAGTCGCTCAGTTACCTTTACGCAATAAACAGGCACCGTGGATTAAGGAAATGCGCATTTCAACGTGTATACCGATGCAGATTATGCGTGTGGTGTTTTGTAATTATCTGTATTTCAAATACCTAATTCATGACTGGATTAGTATGCGACCAACGATTGATGTTTATTAATATTGCTCATAACCACACTGTGATTAGTGGAGCGTGCCGTATGTGATGCATGAAGGTTGATTTGTTGGTGATTGATAAAAAACCAACAGTAAAACGTCGATTTCGTATTAATCAAAAAACCAAGTAAAATCTTCTCTCCCATGGGAGTTCACGCCAATAAGGGGTAAAGATACATAAAATAC
This sequence comes from Morbakka virulenta, assembly GCA_003991215.1. Classification (NCBI taxonomy): domain Eukaryota; kingdom Metazoa; phylum Cnidaria; class Cubozoa; order Carybdeida; family Carukiidae; genus Morbakka; species Morbakka virulenta. The sequence goes on from RDPX01000405.1 coordinate 602,188, forward strand.
TGTATTTACTTAATTTAATGACAGGTTTCATTTAACAAAACAGTACACGATGCTGTCTGACCAAATCCAGTAGCATATCTACTTCTGAAAACCAGGCATTAGTGCGGAGCACTCCCTGTCTTTCCTATTATGGGCAATCACAATTTTAGCTTAAACGAAGACGATAGCTCAGTTGGTACAACAACTGACTACAAAAGCCACTGAAAGGGGGCTTAATTCCAGTAGGGTGCAACTTATTTTTACTTGTTTTTCGGTACAATTCCAAATACTCTGGTTCATAGTTATTTTCGTCTTTGTTAGTTACAATAACAATGATAAATCTAGCTGTCAGTAGTAGCTATAAGATTGTTTGATTGATTTATTGTACCAAAGTTTTTAAACCGTAAAACCGTTTTGGCAGGTATAAAGAAAGAAAACTAACCAAAACCTTTTGACCACTTCAACAAATACTTACCCTACTATGGCATATTTTGAATTAAAAGCGAATGAAGAAGTGGGTCAGAAAAAACGTATGGGGAAAAGTACATGTGAGATTTTGCAGTAAACTAAAGCATTTTTAGCCGCGTCCAAGACAGACTCGTACACAGTGCAATGGCGCTTTTAGTGTTTTTGTTGTTGTTCTTTCTCTCCTTCTCGCTTATTCCTTTTCCGTTAAGAGAAAAGTGAAAAACAATAAGCAACCTAAGTTTACGTTTTTCAACATTTTGGAATATTTCCAAGCGTTTTCCAACGTTGGTGTTTTTGTATTTCAAAGGCAGCTGCACAACCTGTCTTTCAAGTACAAAAGAATTTATGGCAACGCGGTTTTACTATGGCTTTATACTTGTTCAAAACTATTAAATTTTAAAAATAAAACCTTCACAATTTGGCTCCTCAATGACCAGTCATGAATGCTATTTTTAGCAACATTGTTTTAATTCAAAAAAAGTCATCTTTTTACTGAAAGTGAAAGAAATTGTGGTGCCTGTGTGGGGGTGTCTAAATTTATATACGATTGAATTAACGAATTTCAAAAAACTGTACAAATTACATCGTCTAAAATAATTAATAAAGCGCTGCTCTTTATTACGAGCCATGGTGATGATTTGAGGGTATTTAAATGAAGAGCTCACAAAGTAGAATACGGAATATTTATATTTTGTATATATTGACCTAAAGTGATGTGACAATCTATTTCGAGATTTACTATAAAAGTGTTTGCAAAAGTAAAATGAAGAAGTCTGATCCTCTAGCGCTTTAACCAATTTTTAAAAAGCGTCCTTTACAATAAATGCCCTTTGGAATAAAATGCATATTTCTAGTCGGAAAAATTCATCAAGAACCGCATCTCTAAACTGATCATTTACGGGATGACGTACGTCATTTCCTGTTAGGAATAAATTATCCTATCCTATCCTGGCTTTTTATTAGAATTATGATGTGTTCAAACAGGGAGAAAATTCTCATGATAAATTAGAAAACAAACTAAAAAATGTTTATTTCACCTACAACTTACTCTGGAGTAAATAATAGTCAAAACAGACCTTATAGTATATCAAAAGACGCTCTCTTTTGTCGACAGATCCGGCGTACGTTCTACGTTGGAACGTATTACCGGTACATTTCCCCCAAATTGTTGGCGTTAGTAAATTGTTGTATTTTTGTGAATTTGCAAAATAAGCTTACCCTTTCGATAGCATACAGGTCCCGGATGCGAACCAGCAGACTCTGGCCCAACAACGAACATGCCTGCTCTAAAGAAAAGTCTTGATCCTCCACCTGCTGCCACCGTGTTAATATCAAGCTACGATTATATGTAAAAGCGAATGTCTAACATTAGGATATAAATACGAGGGCAGTCATCAACTAAAAAATAATCACATACAAACGTGTTTGTAATATTACCCAATCATAATACCACTGAATGAAATAGTGGGCTAGCATAATCAACTAGATAACATTACTAACTACTACTCTGGAGAAGGGGGTTAAGAAATGGATGTTTTTGATACACTTACGTGCAGTTGAGAGAACAGGTCAAGGACACTAGTCAAAATTGGCATGTTGCCTCATTTGGCCGGAAAAAGAATTTTTTTAAATGTGAAAAATTATTTTGCATAATGAGCATTTAAAATCTGCAAATGCGACTAAAACTTTCTGATAAAACTAAAATGAACGAAAGAAAATTTTGGTAACATTATTTCATCTGTTTAAGTACCAACTGGCTTTAAAGAAGACAGAGCAGAAAACTTTGCGAAACCAAGTATGCAGGTCTGCAATTAAGCTTCGTGAAAAATTATTTGAACCAATTTAATTGTATACTTGGAGAGTAATAGGTCCATTCAAATTCTACGGACCGAATGACTACAGTTGTTTGACAGTGGCCAGCATGGGGTAAAAATGCAGAATAGTAACAACAAACAGAAGGCAACTTAAATCCCTTTTGCATGGCTTAAGATAACTTGAGCTTCCCATCCTCTACCAGGAAAAACCATTGGTGAAACGTCGGGAGCAGAGCAACACCACATGTTGGTACAAACCTTCCAAAGTGCAGTTCGCCATGATATTGACAGCAATGGCCAACGTATTTGACGTTTTCTGAATCTTCTTCGATGTTTTTTCAGTTTCTGTGGTATGTTGCAATAATTTTCTTGACAATTTGTTCACTCCTGACTGAAATCTCCGGGCCAGTCCAAATCAAAATCTTTGTAAAGAAAACGTTGCTTTTGAATTTCTTTGTTTCTGTATATAAATATATGGCAACAGGATGTATAGTCGCTGGTCAATAGTTTTATCCCATGACCAAAACGAAATAAAATTGTGCTTCTTGATTTGCAAAAAACCTCCTAAGTATTCACATTGGTATTCAACTTATTATGTCAATATGTGCGTACCAAATACTTCTTATTTACTTACGTTTCTCACAAAATTTGACTCTGTAACATATTACTGAATAATTGCTTTAATAGTATCAACTTTTTATCTGAAATCCTTTCTTTGCGTCTGTGTGTAAAATAGCGAGTGTTGTGAATTGTTGAATGTTCACAGTGTTTTTCATCGCAGATCCCATAAACTAATGTGCTTGTTAGTCTGTATGTATTAGGATTCTGCATGCTCAGTTTATATTGAGACGCACCCATGCTGACGACTAGAGTACTATTAAAATATAAAAAGCAGATGTGACAGATGGGGGTTTGCTACTTTAAATATTTGGTGAGATGTGGGCTGGCGCTTACCACATCATCGTAATAAAACTTGTTATTTTTTAAGATCCGTTTCTCGTAAAAAAAAATCATTGAAATCTTACAAAAAGTCATTGGCTTTCATCATAAAACGTCACAAGGGCTCTCCTAAACTGGAGGCAAAATGCAGCACAAGAATAAGAGATTCACCATTTACTATTTTTTTGCCCTTGAAGCTCCATTTGAAATGAAATACAAGCTCGTAGCTGTATTTCTTATACCGCGAACCAAAGTGATTTTTTTAAAATGGGCATTAACGGGGAGCATAAAACAAAATCATTCAAGGAATCCTTAAACGCTGCTAAGTGTGTCCTCCACTCGGGCATTACCGGGCCAAAGTAAAAAGAAAAAAAATCGACATACATTTCCACAGGAAAACTAGTTTGTTTACCTGTGGTGCCTGGATGCTTACTCCTGCAGTCGTTGTTTCAAAGACATGCTCATATGACCCACCAAAATGAGAAACATCAGTTGACGTTCCTAGCAAGAAAACATTCAAATTGTTATTTGAAAAAATGTATCAGAAATCGTTGGTAAAGTAGTACTATTTCAAACCTAGAACGACATACCCTGTGTATATGTTTAACGTACAGAAAGAAAGAGTAAATGAATGAATAAAAAAAAAGTAAGAATGAAAGAAAAAAAAAGAAACAAAAAAGCAACCAGCTGACCAAATGTGCCAATGGGAACCCGTGGGTAAAAGTTTTCAAAGGATTAGGGTACAAGTTGTCACTTCACCGTCCCTTACGAAATAGAAAATGGAAAATACTTTTTTTGAACTACTGATGGACAAGGGTGGTCATACAAACAAATTTCCAGCACCAGCACATACGCTGACGATGGACGGATGTTTTTTAAGACCATGCTTTTTTTCCCCGGCAACTTGCCAATTTATTTTGAAAATTCTGAACTTTATGGACTCGGAGAAAGATATAGATGTAAGAGCTTGATCATGACATGATAAAGCTCTTCCATTTTTGTCAATGTTTTCTTACTTTAACATTGACAATAAATCTGAATGAACAAGGGAAAAGATTAAAATTAGAACAAATACGCACTGAAGTGTATTTTCATGACAAAAAAAATAAACTGTATGAAGCTCTCTTCCACTCCATACTGTCTTATTGTAAGGATATTGTTTTTTAAGAAAGGCCTTTGTGCAGATAGACAATGTGCAAAATCATGTACTCTTTTTAACAAAAGGTAATTAACTTTTTCTGCTTTCGGTAACAATTTTTCTAGGCATGTGAAATACACTTAAAATTTCTTACAATCGATCTAAATTTTGAGATTTCTCTGTGCGGTTCTTTATATAACCTACAACTAAAAATAAAATTCCTTTAAAAAGATGGCCTTCAAGGCGGAGCCACCAAACTTAACCCTAAACACAGTAAACGAGGTTCAACACTAGTTATTGGTCAATCATTAACCCAAAGCAAATAAATAAGCATTTTATAAAAATATGCCCCTGTCAAAAATGGCCATTAAAAGTGTTAAAAAGAGTACTAAAAATTCCATTATTAAGTCTTAAAAATCATTCATTATAAACGGAAATAACTCTCCACTATTAATAGATCGAATGCAAAAAGGAAAGTCATTGAAAACTTTTTAAACCATTAAAACAAAAAGCTTTTTTTGCTCGCAGTACAACATACCTCCCATATCAAACCCAATAACTGGTTCACGGCCTTCTAGACCGTACGTTGTGAGGGCGTAGCCAACCTTGAATAAAAAAATATGATTATGATACAATGGTCAGGGTTTTTACACACGTTTTAAAAAACAATTATGCAAAAAATACCAATATTCTGTCTCCTGGTGAGGTAATGTTCAAAAATAAAGACAAAATAGGGTCTACTCTTTCATGGTTTATCTTTTTTATCGCGAGGAACAAGTCAGTCTCCGATCCAAAAGTAATCTTCAGCGGGATTCTACAATCGTCAATCAGTTGCATTCTGACTTTTCAGATTATTTGGAAAACTATCACGTTAATAATGTGTATTTATTATTACTTGATACTGTGTTTATCTTAGTGGCCAGGGAATTACCACCATCAAAATATTACTGAACGAAAATTTTAGTTATTCAACTAAAATTGGGCAATGGTAAATATGAAGCGTGTCAAGTAAGGAAGGAGGAAACCAGCTGATACTGAGCTCTTTTAATAGGTTGTACCAACAGGCAGGGGTGATTGCTGGAGTGAGTAACTGTATTACCTTCAGAAAAAAGAAATTTCGACTTGTTCACTTCAAATTGACCTTAAGTCATTTATCAACAGCCAGCTTGTTTTAGCAGTGAAAACTGGTGCCTTTTTCATATATGTTGTTTATCACTGCCACTTCAATTGCTTAATATCCATGGTTTACAGTGTGGTGAAAGTATTAAGAATCTTAGTCTTAATCTGGTTTGCGAATCAAAAAGATCTTCCTAAATTGAATCGTGGTGAATCTCCCGATTGACTGTTCTGTACCTCACCAGACACTCTACTTCGTAAAGCAGCTATCTGTTAAAAATACTTTGTCAAAGGGCGTTACAACTGGCGCCATAACTAAGTCCAGTTAGTAGCAAACACCTGCAAAGTTACTGATACCTCTTTATACTGATATGCCTGGTTTTCCTCTTTTATTTTTTAATTACAGGCAACTGTTTAAAGTGGAGCTGACCATGACGTTCGAAACAAACTTTGGAAACCGATGCAAAACGCAAATATGAGGAACACAGCTCACTCACTAAAACATCCAAATAAAGAAACGCACGCGTCACGTTTCTAACTTCTTCTATCGGTTCCATTGAAGCTCTGGTCTTGCTTGTAACTCACTCCTTCACTCCCTTACACACACGCTCTCTCTCTCTCTCTCTCTCTCTCTCTCTCTCTCTCTCTCTCTCTCTCTCTT
>RDPX01000405.1:608317-618461 GCA_003991215.1 Morbakka virulenta
CCCACTCTCACTCTCTCTCTCTCTCTCTCTCTCTCTCTCTCTCTCTCTCTCTCTCTCTCTCTCTCTCTCTCTCTCTCTCTCTCTCTCTCTCTCTCTTTCTCTCTCTCGCTCTGACTCCTCTCTCTTTAATGTTCACCTACGTAGGTAGAAATATTATTCTTAACTATGAAATGATTACCTTGTAACACTATTAATTTTACTATGCAATTTCACCAGTAATCAGGTCTGCCAATGTAAAGTACCAGTTACTGGGGAGGATTGACACTGTAAGATAGTTGAAAGTAAAATAAAGAGCTTAACAGGGAAAAAATGTATATTTTTATTTTAATTGGTAGATACACTCTTAAAGCGCAAATTGCAGTTGAGTTATATCAGGCTACTACACTAAATTTTGCTTGTCGTAAGACCACATACTCTCCCAAAAAGAGTACCACGGGTATTTGTTTTTAAAGAACACTATTTTCTGTTTCCGTGCCAGCGGACGTTTACTCCATAGTGAAGACGTGCTGGCGTGTCAGAGCCTGGTTAAAAACGGTTTTGATAACGAAAACGATACTGGAAATGACAACGGTAAAAATACATGCAACCACAGCCATTTCAAGACGCAAATTTATTTATTAATTTAACAATAAACCCTTACAACACCACCAGCTGGCCCAGATAGTATTGCTCTGCTGCCAATAAACCTAAACAAATAAAGAAATAAATTTGTGTGGAAATAAAAAGAAATAGGATTAACATAACAGTTTTAAAAACTCAAAAAACTGTGCCAGCCTTTAATACCCCGAATCACCTGGACGTTTTTAACCTTTACAAGGTCATTCACAACGGCTAGGCAGGTCAAAATTTTATCTTGTCGATATTTGTTGGGTCGTTTTGAAGTAAAGTTCTTACACTAAAACCTAACCTATATTTCCATAAACGGTAATTTGCTAGAAAAAAGGCTCATGTAGAAAACTTGAAGGAACTGCATACACTCTGTAAATATTTGTCATGGTCAAGGGAAATCGAAAGACAATGCATGCGTCACACAAATAAATGCATAACCCTTCGATATTATACAGTGTAAATAATAGGCTGGAACGATGAAAAAAATTAACAAGGTTAATAACCACCACAACCACCACCACAACAACAATAACAATAATAATAATAATAATAATAATAAATATATTATAATAATAATAAATATATAATTATAATAATAATAATATAATAAATTTCAACTAATACATGATATTGCTAATAATACAGCGGCACAAATGGATGCTGAAAATGAAGCAATTCATAACAATCAAAACATTGTTTAAATATTGAATAACTGTGAGTGGACCGAAGAACAGAAACACAGAATAGTTGAATTAGATTCACAAGAAAGGAAAAGAGGAAAAAACTTTATGAAACGAGTAAAAGACAGATGGGTTGCAGAGTATTCAGAGAATAGAAGAACAGCACAGAATTTGATTGATAATGCGAGACGATTCAAAAAAGAAGGGTGGTGAAGGCAGAATGAACCTGGCAACCAAAACCAAATATTAGAACAAGTAAAAGACCAACCAGTGGAAGACGCACAGCGCAAATCATTAGAATGGAAAACGGAAATGAAGGTCACGCTTCTCAACATTGACGAAAAGGAACGGGCGAATGTTAGAGGTTTCATGAAACTTGTAAAAGCGAGATGGAATGTAATATACCCAGAGTACCAATCAGTAAGCTGGCAAAAATTGAGAGATAATGCAGCTAGATTTAAAAAAGTTTCGGAAATCAAAAACTTGATTTTGGTGGGACAGTGGAAGGTATTACGGGTACTAAGAAAAAGGGTAGCAGAAAATCAAGAGGAGAACTACAACAGTGAATTAAATAGTGAAGACAATGAACAAAAGAAAGAAGGGGATGACCAAGTGAATGAAAACATTGTGATTGAAGATGAAGACCTTACGGAAGCAGATAAAGAACTAGAACGATATTTTCAAACAGAATTGAACAACATGGAGCATTNAATGTAATATACCCAGAGTACCAATCAGTAAGCTGGCAAAAATTGAGAGATAATGCAGCTAGATTTAAAAAAGTTTCGGAAATCAAAAACTTGATTTTGGTGGGACAGAGGAAGGTATTACGGGTACTAAGAAAAAGGGTAGCAGAAAATCAAGAGGAGAACTACAACAGTGAATTAAATAGTGAAGACAATGAACAAAAGAAAGAAGGGGATGACCATGTGAATGAAAACATTGTGATTGAAGATGAAGACCTTACGGAAGCAGATAAAGAACTAGAACGATATTTTCAAACAGAATTGAACAACATGGAGCATTGTATAGTAATCCATCTGAAACCGCGGGAGAAACTTCCAAAACTCAAAATTAGCAGTGAAGTCGAAAAGAGAGCCAATAAAATTCTTAGGCTATACCTACAAAACGCTGACACTATTCCAGAACTTACAGAAATTGTATATGCAATGGGAAAAACAGCAGCTTATGCAAATGGGTTTAAGCCAAAAAAAGTAAACCAGAATTGCAAAAGGAAAGCAAAGGGAGGAAATAGAAGAGAGCATAAACTAAGAACTAAGATCAAAGAGTTGAGACAGGATATTGCACGGAAGGGCCAATGAATTGCATTGAAGAAGACAACAAACAAATGTAACGAAAAGAGAAAAAGGTATTTTAAAGAAACTAGCCCAGGGTATGAATGGAAAAGAGACAACGACCTTCAATCTGCAAAATACGAAAGAACAGTGGCTTAATAAACTGCATTACAAGAAAGTTAAATTACAAAAGTATATTGAAAAGGGGCAAAGGAAGAAGGATAATATCGTGTTCCAGAGAAACCAGAGTTATTTTCGGAAACGTGAATGAGCAGATAAACACGAAGGTGAAATGCCATAAATGGAAAAGTTTTTACAATTCTGGAGTGAAATATGCCGTCGATGGAGGATGTGAAAGTTGAGTTAAATGAAAAAGTTAATGTTTTTGCTGAATTTGAAATCACCAATGAAAAATTGAAGAAGGAAATAGCAGAGACAAAATCGGACAGCTCCAGGAGTAGACGTTATACAAAAGGTTTGGTGGAAGAAGTTCGAACGCGCACAAAAAGCACTGGGAAGAGCGTTTATGAACACTTGTAGAAACACAAGGATGATACCAGAGTGGTGGCCCTCAGGAAGAACGGTGTCAATACCAAAGACAAGAAAAGAGAGTGATGAAAAGGACTACCGCCCAATAACATGCCTTAATACATCGTACAAAATTCTTACAGGATTAGTAGCAAAGTACATGAGAGAACACACAATGATCAATGAGACCTGGGACGAAGGAGAGCTTGGAGCAGTGGAAGGGGTGTTAGGAACAGTGGAACAATTGATAATTGATCGATGCATTATGAAAGAAGTAAAGCAGTATCATCGGCACTTGGCAGTAGCACTTTATGATTACAAAAAAACCTATAACAGAGTATATCATGACTGGATGATAAGGGTGTATGAATGGATTGGAATAACGAAAGCTATTAACAGATTGCTTAAAGAGCTAATGAATAAAGGGACGATGAGATTAGAGATCTGGGACGGGAATAAAAATATGATAAGCAGATAGATTCAAATTATGTCTGGATTCTTACAAGGAGATAGTTATTTCCCAGTAGGATTCTGTATAAGCAAGATAGCACACTAGAGGGTACTGAATGGGAGAACCAGGAAATCGATTAGTGAAGAGAACACATAGTTTGTTTGTGGATGATTTAAAGGTATACCAAGAAAGTCATAATGCCCTTAAAATCGTAAACGAGATGATAGTTCAAGCTAGCCATGACACCGGAGCTGCTTATGGAGTATCTAAATGTGCAGAGATAGTCTTCGAGAAGGGAAAGATGGTAAGAGGAGAAGGACTCGAAGTACTGGAAGAGAGAATGAAGACCATGGATCCGGATGAAAATGAAATTTACAAGTTCCTGGGAATTGAGCAGGCTGATGGTATAAAGACAAAGAGTGTATTCATCAGAGTAAAGAAAGAGATTNGGACGATAAGATTAGAGATCTGGGACGGGAATAAAAATATGATAAGCAGATAGATTCAAATTATGTCTGGATTCTTACAAGGAGATAGTTATTTCCCAGTAGGATTCTGTATAAGCAAGATAGCACACTAGAGGGTACTGAATGGGAGAACCAGGAAATCGATTAGTGAAGAGAACACATAGTTTGTTTGTGGATGATTTAAAGGTATACCAAGAAAGTCATAATGCCCTTAAAATCGTAAACGAGGTGATAGTTCAAGCTAGCCATGACAACGGAGCTGCTTATGGAGTATCTAAATGTGCAGAGATAGTCTTCGAGAAATGAAAGATGGTAAGAGAAGAAGGACTCCAAGTACTGAAAGAGAGAATAAAGATCACGGATCCAGATAAAAATGAAATTTACAAGTTTCTGGGAATTGAACAGCCTGATGTTTTAATGACAAAGAGTGTATTCATCAGAGTAAAGAAAGAGATTTTAAAGAGACTGAAAATGCTTGTAAACACTGAATTAAAGGATTCAAATTTAATCAAGGCAATCAACATGAAGGTGATACCTGTGGCAGGGCATGCGATGAATATATACAAATTCGGCACTGGTGAACTAAAAGAATTGGATCAGATGATTAAAATACAGCTAAGAGAAAAGAAAATGTTAGGGAGACAAGCAAGTGATGAACGTCTATATTTAAAGAGAGAAAAAGGTGGAGGAGGGTTAAAATCAATGAAAAATGTGTACAAAGAAACAAGATTACGAGTTCCATGGCGAAGTCAAGTAACCAATGGATTGAAGCAGCATGGATAAGAGAGATGAAAAAAGGAGAGAACGCGATAGTAACGGAATCAGTCATGACCATGGCAGAAGAAGAAGTCAGAATGCAGTTTGAAGGAAGACCAATTAGGTTTGATAATAGAGTGGTAGAGGAAGATAGAGAATGGAAACCTGTACGGCAAAAAGTCAAGACTAGCTTACAAAAAGGTACGGTAACAAAAAGGATTGTAGACTACAAGATCAAAGAACAGCAAAGCCAATTTAAGCAGGGACAAGGAGAAGAGGGTCATATTTGGCTGAAGCAGAGCTTACATGGCAGAAAAATTGCAGCAATCGTCAAGATGTTAGAGCAGATGATGGAGACGAGAGCTTGGAAGGTAGTGTGTGGGTTGATGGATGATCGACGATGTAGATTGTACGCAGAGAAAGAAGAAACGGTTGAACATCTTGTTGCTGGATGCAAAGTGCTAGCAAATAGTAAATACCTGGCGAGACACAACAGAGTATTAATGATCATGACAAATGCTTGGGCTAAAGAGTATGACCTTATCGACCAAGATACAGTTTGGTATAAAGAAAAGTGGGAGAGAGGAACGACCATTGAAAACCACAAAGCAAAAGTAGTATGGTATTTTGAATTCAACTTACGAAAAACAACAACAGCAGGACAGCTGGATTTGAACATAGAGGACTCAGAAAGAAAAAAATCTGGATATGTGACATGGCGTGCCCTGAGCAACATTGTGAACACTCGTCTAGAAAAGATGACTAAGTAAAGACAGTTGGAGTTTGAAATGAGAGAAGGACGACCTGAGTACGATATTAAGGTTGTGCCTGTGAGAATTGGCGCCCTTGGAGGTGGTATGAAACAAGTGACGAAAGAGATGAAAAACATTTTTGAAAACAAAAAACTTCTGCTCAGGACAATGCAGAAATGCAAAAGACAATATTAATAGACGGCGAGACAACAATTCAAAAGGTGTTTTCAGGACTAATACAAGATATTGATTGATAAAAATAAGCATGTTATGAATAGAATTTTTTTTATTTAGTTTTAGAATTTTATTTAGTTTTATTACGCAATCTGATTCTAAATTTCCCTTGCGCTGAGTAAGGCTGTCTTTTAGGTTTGAGAATGGCTGTATCATATATCAGAACATGTTTTGTATTTTTAACTACCAATATTTGGTAGTTATTTATTATGGCTTGTACCAAAGCTTATTTCATTCAAAAATAATAATAATAATAATAATAATAATAATAATAATAAGGGTATGCGGGTCATGGAGACCTCAGGGGGATAGACGCCCCTGCCCTGCATAGTCGTGGGCTGCCCTTGGGCAAGGCACAGCATCCACTTACCCTCCCCCATCAGGGTTACGATACCTACTGCTGCCTTGCAGGCCTCGGACGGCAAAAGGCTAAGGAAAAGGACCCTGACTAAAAACTACACCTGCTGCTTTGCAGGGAGACTCTTGTGAGAGCCAAAGGCTAACGGAGCAAAGCCTGACAGAAAAACAACCCCTACTCACCTTGATGAACACGACAAAGAGAAAAGAAACTAACAGCGTAAACGGGAGTGAAGGCCAAGCCAACCCTGTCGCGCTCGGCAGGCCACCTGTGGAGAGCCAGCCAGAAGAAGGTCGTCGTCAAACTGCTGGTTTAGATACAGAATTACCACCACGTACTAGACGAAGAAGAGCGGAATGGAGTCGAGAAGACAACATCAAAGTAATGGAGTGCTACTTTCTGGCTAAGAGCGACCAGACGATGGGATACATGAAGAGAATGCTTCGAATATTGAGAGAACAAGGTGGGAGGAGTGATGTTGATAGTCAGAGATTATCGGATCAGGTCCGGGTGATCAAAAGGAATGGTTTATTCTCTGAGCTAGAGATTGAAGAGATCATGAGAAGAGTGACAGAACCATCTACAGAGGAAAGAGAGAGTGAAATAGACGAAGCTCTGATTGAGCATAGTCAAGAACCTGAGGAAGTAGAAGCTGATGACAGAGAAGTAATCGGGATGACTAATGAGTTGCCTGATGAATTGTCTGAAGAACAAGAGACCGTTGTTGAGAGGGTTAAGAACATGTACAGAAGAAATGAAATAGAAAACATCAAAGTGCCCAATATTAAAGGAGCAGTGTCAAATACGCAAGAATTAAGACCAACACGATAGAAGAAACCAACAGATTGATATATGCTGGAGCAGTCATTGTTGGAGAAGAACTTGGCAAACCACAACGGAAAAACACAAGGGATAATAAACCAGCGTGGAAGAAACGATTAGAAAATAAGCCGAAAAGACAGAGCCAAGATCTATCTAGACTGGAGGAGAGCACCAAAGCAAAGAACAAGCCACGGAAATATCTGGTGCAGAAATATCAACCAGGTGAAAAGTCAGTTAAAGAGGTCAAAGAAGTGCTGAAGCAAAGTATCATTGCGGTGACAGCTAAGATCAGACGATACACTGATAGAACAACACAGTACAGACAGAACAAACTATTTGAGAAAGATCAGAAAAGATTCTATGAGATGCTCGAGGGAAAGAAACAGGCAGACGCCCAGCCAGATGCAGAGGAAGCTAAAATCTTTTGGACTAACATCTGGGGAAATGCATTCAATCATTAACAGGAAGCAAGCTGGCTAAAGGAGATGAAGGAAGACAATACTGGGATAGAAACCCAGGGAGAAGTTGAAATAACTATGCAGATGGTTGAGAAAGCGTGCAAGGTCATGTCACCATGGAAAGCCCCTGATGGCGTTCGAGGCTTTTGGATCAAGAGATTCACATCTCTTCATCCGCACATTGGAGAACAGCTGTGTGAAATAGTGAGGAGATCTAATGTACCATCTTGGATGACAAAAAACAGGACAGTACTCATCCCCAAGCATCCAGTGACAGGCAATATACCATCCAATTTCCGCCCAATAACATGCTTGCCCATGATATGGAAACTGTTGACATCAATGATTAGCGACAAGATATATGAGCATCTGACTGAACAGGACCTGTTACCATGGAAGCAGAAGGAATGCACTAGAGGAGGAAGAGGAACAAAGGAACAAGTGGTTACCGACAAGGCCGTGATGAAAGACAGTAAAGCGCGCTTGACCAATTTAGCGATGTGGTGGATCGACTACAAGAAAGCGTATGATATGGTGCCTCACTCGTGGATTGAAGAATGCCTGGCGATATACAAAATAGACTCAAAGATAAGAAAGTTCGTGACGAATAGTATACAAACCTGGAAGACAGTTCTAGAATGCAAAGGAGTAGAGCTTGGAGAAGTTAAGATCAGTAGAGGAATATTTCAAGGCGACAGTCACTCATCACTTCTCGTCGTAATAGCGATGATACCACTGACATCAATACCGAGGAAGACACTACATGGATATGTTTTAAGAACAAGACAAAGATCGATCATCTCCTCTATATGGACGACCTAAAACTATTGGGCAAATCAAAGAAAGATGCTGAAACACTGATGAACACAGTATGTGTGTTCAGCGAAGACATTCGGACGCAGTTCGGAATAGACATGTGTGCCATCTCTGTACTCAAGAGGGGAAAGTTGGACAGTCAGAACAATGACATCGTTCTAGGGAATCAGGACAGTATATCATCACTTGATTCAAACAATTGCTACAAATACCTGGGAACGTTAGAGCTTAACAATATCAAGCACAAGGACATGAAAGGCAGAATAGAAACAGAGTACTTAAGACGGCTACGTAAGATCTTGAAGTCTAAGCTGAATTCTGGCAACCTGATTGAACCAATCAACATCTGGGTTGTATAATTAGTCGGATATGGAGGAGGAATTATAGACTGGAACCAGCAGGAAATGGAGAACATGGACCGAGGAACGAGAAGGTTACTGCATGCCTATGGGGCATTGCACCTAAGGGCGGATGTGGACCGCCTCTACGTGCGAAGGGAGGATGGTGGGAGAGGCCTGATGAGCATCCTAGAAACAGTCAGGTACGAAGATAAGAGCCAGGTTACATACGTAAATGGCAAGAACACGAATATCATGACGACAATACAGCAGTACACCGTGAGGCAGATTGAAGAAAACAGGAAAATATTCAGGGAGAAACAGAGAGAGAAACGCAAAGAAGGATGGTATAGCAAGGTTATGCATGGACAGCATGTGAGACAGACGAAAGAATTTAAGGGCTCAGAAAAGTTGGCAATGGGTTAAGAGAGAGAGTTTGAAGCGACAGACAGAGAGGTTAGTCGTTGCAGCCCAGGACCAAGCACTGAATACCAACTATAGAAAAGCAAAAATCGAGCATAGCAGAGAGCCAGCTTGGTGTAGAATGTGCAAGACCAGGGATGAGACTGTTTCGCATATCATCAGCGAATGCAGCAAACTGGCCCAAATGGATACAAGGCAAGGCATGACGAAGTTGCAGGAGCAGTGCATTGGAGCCTCCGTAAGCTGCACGGACTACCTCGCACTAAGGCGTGGTACGACCACAGAACAGAAAAGGTTGTTGAAAACGAAGAAGTAAAGGTTCTGTGGGACTTTAATGTCTACGTTGATAAGCAAATAGAAGCGAGAAAACCTGACATCATTGTGGTAAGGAAGAAACTCAATGAGTGCATCATTATTGACATTGCCGTCCCCGGAGATGTAAGAACACTGGCAAAGAAAGATGAAATGATAGAGAAGCACCAAGAGCTGTCCCGAGAGACCTCTAGGCTGTAGAAAGTGAAGACAGCTGTTGTGCCGATCATCATCGGTGCACTGGGGGAAATTACAGAGCGACTGACATCCTTTCTGGCCATGCTCGGAGTCGATTTAGCTTCTGAAACTATTCAAAAGTCAGCTCTGCTAGGAACAGCACACATCCTGCTTCAGGTACTGGAGAGAAAGGAGTAGAAAAGAGGCGGAAGTGAAGGTTTGGATACCTCAGTTCTTTGGAAAAGACCAGGTCCCAGCCTCAAAACCGGCTTTGCTGTGAAATGGGATACCCACAATAATAATAATAATTTTTTTAAACTTCAAGCGTATATTTTTTCCATGTTATCACTTAATACAATTGTAATACAATTGTACAATGATATCAAGTAATAATAATAATAATAATAATAATAATAATAATAGTATCAAGTAATAATGGTGGCGAATACTATTTTTAAGAAAAGGGATAGCCATCTGGTAACCTATGAGTCTGGGACAGCTATGACTCAAGTGGACTACATTTTGGTAAAGACAAAAGACAGGAAGTATTTGCAAGATGTAAAAGTGATACCCGGTGAAGAATTTGTGACCCAGCATAAGCCAGTAATTTGTGACTTCAGGATTAAGAAAGTACATAAAGTGAAAAGAAAGTATATCCCAAGGAGAAA
>RDPX01000406.1:0-12902 GCA_003991215.1 Morbakka virulenta
CCTGTGGAAACGACTAAGGAAAGGCATATTACGATGATGGAAGAAAAGTTTAAAAAGTAGCAAAAGCAACAAAGACACATTATGAAAAATGAACTCACAAGTCAAAGAGCTGCACCACCTAGCCGCCTAGAGTAAACAATTACTTCATGGGAATTTAGGCATTGGGAGATGCAAGTTGCATGAGATGCAGCAAACTGAGCAGGTACCTTCAAGAAATGCTCACCAGATCCGTTGCCAATTTCAATACCTATAGACAGGCCACGTTACGCTGAGGAGACAAAGTTTAAGAGATTGGACCTATTACGTTTCTAAAACCTCTCCCAAATCGATCAAGAACATCAGGATGAGATAAGGGAGTACTTCTCCAGGTGTGACAATTGCACTATGGAAGGATCAGTGGTAGATTTATGGAGATAAAAAATGGCCTCGAGCATAAAGTACTCGAGCAGCATACAAAGAACCAACCTAGCATGAAGGAGACTTAACAATAGACGAAATATAAGAATCACATGAAATATCAGAAGAAATTGAAAGCCCAAGCAGCCTCAGTGATGAGTATTCACAAGAGGAGGAGCAGCTCTAATAGGGTTAACATCAGTATGATGGTCATTGAGTAGTGGAGGGAATAGGAACTCAGCTTCCTATACAACATAGGTTGTGTTTTTGCCACGTTAAGAAAATGAAGCCACTCCTTTCTTCACTCTCTAAAAGCCTAAAGGTCAAATTCCCAATCTTCTGCAAGTTTGAAATGCTCCTCCTAAGTTGCCTTGTGGCCAATGCAACAAAACAACTTAGGAGGTGTACAAGGTAGTGTCATCAGCATAGATCTTGAAGAAAACTTTGAGGAACGCCAGCATTAATTGAATGGTCGTCAAGCATAATTCCACCCAATATGAAACTCATTTTACGATCTGACGAAAAAGACAGTATAACAAAGGCTGTTCCACAAATACCTGAGGCAGAAAACATATGAACCAAGCCAGCGTGCAACATCTTACCAAAGGCTGTTCCATAATACCTTGGCCAGAAAATACATGAAGCAAACCAGCGTACAACATCTTACCAAATGCTTTGCAGATATCCAAAGGTATAGCAGATACTTTGCCAAACTTTACTAAAAACACGTTGATATGTTTCATGATTACTGTTGAAAGATTACCAGTGGAGCGAGATTCTTTAAATTCATACTCGAACATCAACAAAGAAACCTGGACTTTGCAGGACGTCTTACAGTACAAAGACATTACTAATAATGCAGAAAAAGGACCTTTTGATCTAAATTTCTATAGGTCAGACGGATCGTCCACATTTAGGTCACAGGTACAAGATTAGAAACTATCCAGAAAAATGAGACAATAGTACTTCGATAGGGGAAGATTGATAAATCTTGGAAAGACATCTCAGAAACACATCCTAGACAAATACTAACATCCAATCTAGACCAGGACGGCGGATTGATTAAGGCCATGAGTAACCATTCCAACCAACCTTGGATTTATTTGACAGACCCCCAAATTTCATTAGTTTGGCAAGCGAAATCTCGCAAGTGTGATTGGATGCTTTAACTCTGGAAGTATCGTCTTTTGGGTGGATGTAGTGAGAAATTAACACGATATTTTGTTGTTGAAGTGTTGGTCTTAGCTGCTTACCGATGGCCTTGACATAGCGTAGGCATATTGGCTTCATAGGTTCTTTTTTCCCCTTCATTATTAGGCCTACTTATGTTTTGTAATGCTCTCTGGACATCCTTGGTGTGGTATCCATTGGATAATTAATCCTATGAAGGTGTATTTCGTCCCTTCTAAGGTCGTTTGGGTTTGAAATGATACTCATTTCCATCCAAAGAGAGTGCTGATGGCACTATTGCGAGGCCGAAATACGTGACAGTTGTTCTTGGAGGAACTATCCGGGGGTCAGTCGTTCATTGGGCGATCAACCTTAAGCAATTGGGCTAGTAATAATAATAATAATAATATGCCTTAACTCGACACCGAGCAAAAACTAACCAAACTACATATAGATGACGATAGATTATAAAATACATTAGATAAAAACAATATGGTGTCGATTACGTTTCTCTCTTCTACGCTCATATTTCTCAAAGCGCATTTCATTTAACCTAACACAAACCATTTGAATTTTTGAGCGCCATAATGAATGTAATCGTCCGGATGTTGTTGTTGTTGTCCGCACTGATAAGAGATAGCTGGTTGTAGATTTTGCTGTGCCTTCCGATCGAAATGTGACAGCTAAAAAAAAAGAAAAGGTCACTAAGTATTTTCCATTGGCCCAACAAATCCGGAAGTTTCATAGCGTATGTACCAGCGTTGTCCCAATCGTCGTGGAAAGCTTAGGAGTGGTAACGAAGCGGTTGGAGCGCAGTTTGAAAGAGTTGGGCATCCCTGATGTCTTGGGTGGACTCCAAACATCTTCCATCATTGGAACCACCAGCATGTTGAGGAAAGTGCTTAAGCTCTAAAGCTACTGGTCGGTAGCCGGGGATAAGTTTTCTCCTCTGGCAGGTGAATACCATCTCCCTGTGCGGGCTGTCATGCTGGACATGAACTTTGTTATTATTCTTATTATTATTGTTATTATTATTGCGATGTTCCTAAGGCTGTCCCACTACACCCCAGTGATTTTGACCGAATCAGCGACCTCTTACTGTTTCTTGAGTTGGTTGGTTTTTTACGGGACGAGGTTACGGGTCCAACGCGCAAGCCTGCTGCTTTCGCAACCTGGCTAGTGACAAGTTTGGGCGGAATTGTTTTCGACAGAGGTCAACGCAAACTTGACTGGTATTTGACTAAATATGTTGGTCTGTGGATTGGAATATAATGGAAGTAACTAATGGACTCTTTGTTTAGTGTAATGGGAAAAAACTAAGGAAATTTTAGAAAAAGAGCCACTGACAGTGCAAATCATATGGTTATTGATAACTTGTTATTGATAATATCCTACTGTTCATGACGCTTCGTTTGATAGTTCTTCACAGATGCTCTTGCTTTAAAAAGATATTTCAATGTGTGGCTTTGTGATGATGACATATCATATGGCTTTTGTAATAGGTATGGAATTAAATCTGACCTCATTGTCGTATAAACCATGAACCACGAAAAAAACCTAAAAATCACCTACTTGCCAGTAAATTCTTTTTTTCCTTTATAATATGCCATTGACCACCTCTTCTTCAAAATAATTAAGTGGTTGTAGCAAACCACTTAATTATTAACATGTCATGGTTAACATGTCATTTGTGGTAAACCAAGCCTGAACTTCAATTTGTTGTCAATATTATGTGTCTGCACGGTAAACAACCTCGCAGGTACTTCTTACTATTAATTTACATAACTTAGAAGTAAGACCTAAGCTTAGTAATCTATAGCCTTTTTCTGAAAGAGATGTTCGGTGGCAAAGAAATCTTTTTCAAAAAAAATAGTGTTGCAGCATAGGTTAACAATTGTGGGCTTTTCTTCCTCGAGTTTGATATGCGTTTTACAGTTTTGACAGAATGTAGGAAATACTTTCAACTAATCCGGGATTCCAAAATAACTTGGCTAAACGTGCATGGTATTCTAGTGTGTCTTTGGTGTGAAGATTTTTAAATAAGTAACCAAATTTGGATTATTTGTATGAAAGGTATTACAATTGTTGTGGTTGGGCAGGGTGGGCAAACTCCTCTTTTTATACTACTTAGAAGCTTTATCATGTAATGAGTCTTGAGCTTTACGACTCATGACATGGCAAAGCTTCTAATGCTATGAGTTCCAGAAGCTCGGTTAAGTCAAGAACTTTACAAAAAACTTAACACAGTTTAGTAATACCTCCATCATATTATCTTGAATGAGCTGCAGTAAAAAGGGCTGGTGAGTTTGCTGTAGAATATACAAAGTTCTTGTATAATCTACAGGTAGGCCTTGGAAACCAACACTTGGTGTATGAACGTACCTGCGTGATTCATATCGTGAAGAGTGTAGCAGTTACTTTACTAACGTAATGATTGGTTGACTTCCCCACTCTAAAGGGTAGCTTAAAAATAGTTGCAGCTACATAATTGAATCACTTACTGCTACATAATGTTAGCTCAAGAGCACTTTAGAACACGTTCTCTTAAAGCCTACATCTGGTGCACAAATTCATGTGCACCAGATGTAAGTTAAAGGTAACACTATTTTGACATCAATTTACTGAATACCTCATTTCATGTGCTTACAAGGTAAAATCTATATGTATGTACTAAAATTTTGTGTTTAAAAAAGCAAATGCAAGTGGATCCAAATGAAAGTGCAACATACAATAAACCAACCTACATACTTCAGATCTGATCCTCTAATGTCAAATGTGATACGTCGAACATCTTGAAAATGATCGGTACTTGTCACTCTGCTATTTTCTACAACATGTGATAGGAATGGCTGTTCTTGTCGCCATTCACTGGAAATGCCTAAAATAAAGAAACGATAAATAATATAAGCACCTGCGACTTGAACAAAGATCATTTCGATATTTTGTTGAGAAAAATTATTTTGTGGTCATCTGAAACTGGCCATCAATTTATTAAAAAAGCTTCATTTCAAAACAATTATGATCAGGTAAAAAAGTCTCACACTTGTATATTTTCATACTTGCCTCGGTACCACCAGACATAGTACTTCCTTCTGGACGACTTACTTAATCAATTTACAGAGTACTGGGGCAAATCGTGAATAAGAAAACCAACCTTTCAAGCATATTATGTGTCAAGAACCTTATTTCACGAGCACAAGTGAGCACCCAAGGCAAATTAGCAGACGACACACTAACCACTGTTCTTATTCTACTTCACAACACTCACCTACAGGAAAATACTGCAAAAAACCAAGAGCCTAATCCCAAGTGATGAGAAAAACAACGACGTTTACAGACTGTATTGTAACGATTATCCTGCCTTCAATATTAGAGAACCAAAGTAATCCCTGGATTATAGAAAAACGTTTGAGCAAAAAGACGATACCAAGACTTAAAAAATAGAGGAAAACAGAGATAAAAAACTTTTCTGCATGGAAATTTAGGCATTGGGAGATGCAAGTTGCATGAGATGCAGCAAACTGAGCAGGTACCTTCAAGAAATGCTCACCAGATCCTTTGCCAATTTCAATACCTATAGACAGGCCACGTTACGCTGAGGAGACAAAGTTTAAGAGATTGGACCTATTACGTTTCTAAAACCTCTCCCAAATCGATCAAGAACATCAGGATGAGATAAGGGAGTACTTCTCCAGGTGTGACAATTGCACTATGGAAGGATCAGTGGTAGATTTATGGAGATAAAAAATGGCCTCGAGCATAAAGTACTCGAGCAGCATACAAAGAACCAACCTAGCATGAAGGAGACTTAACAATAGACGAAATATAAGAATCACATGAAATATCAGAAGAAATTGAAAGCCCAAGCAGCCTCAGTGATGAGTATTCACAAGAGGAGGAGCAGCTCTAATAGGGTTAACATCAGTATGATGGTCATTGAGTAGTGGAGGGAATAGGAACTCAGCTTCCTATACAACATAGGTTGTGTTTTTGCCACGTTAAGAAAATGAAGCCACTCCTTTCTTCACTCTCTAAAAGCCTAAAGGTCAAATTCCCAATCTTCTGCAAGTTTGAAATGCTCCTCCTAAGTTGCCTTGTGGCCAATGCAACAAAACAACTTAGGAGGTGTTCAAGGTAGTGTCATCAGCATAGATCTTGAAGAAAACTTTGAGGAACGCCAGCATTAATTGAATGGTCGTCAAGCATAATTCCACCCAATATGACACTCATTTTACGATCTGACGAAAAAGACAGTATAACAAAGGCTGTTCCACAAATACCTGAGGCAGAAAACATATGAACCAAGCCAGCGTGCAACATCTTACCAAAGGCTGTTCCATAATACCTTGGCCAGAAAATACATGAAGCAAACCAGCGTACAACATCTTACCAAATGCTTTGCAGATATCCAAAGGTATAGCAGATACTTTGCCAAACTTTACTAAAAACACGTTGATATGTTTCATGATTACTGTTGAAAGATTACCAGTGGAGCGAGATTCTTTAAATTCATACTCGAACATCAACAAAGAAACCTGGACTTTGCAGGACGTCTTACAGTACAAAGACATTACTAATAATGCAGAAAAAGGACCTTTTGATCTAAATTTCTATAGGTCAGACGGATCGTCCACATTTAGGTCACAGGTACAAGATTAGAAACTATCCAGAAAAATGGGACAATAGTACTTCGATAGGGGAAGATTGATAAATCTTGGAAAGACATCTCAGAAACACATCCTAGACAAATACTAACATCCAATCTAGACCAGGACGGCGGATTGATTGAGGCCATGAGTAACCATTCCAACCAACCTTGGATTTATTTGACAGACCCCCAAATTTCATTAGTTTGGCAAGCGAAATCTCGCAAGTGTGATTGGATGCTTTAACTCTGGAAGTATCGTCTTTTGGGTGGATGTAGTGAGAAATTAACACGATATTTTCTTGTTGAAGTGTTGGTCTTAGCTGCTTACCGATGGCCTTGACATAGCGTAGGCATATTGGCTTCATAGGTTCTTTTTTCCCCTTCATTATTAGGCCTACTTATGTTTTGTAATGCTCTCTGGACATCCTTGGTGTGGTATCCATTGGATAATTAATCCTATGAAGGTGTATTTCGTCCCTTCTAAGGTCGTTTGGCTTTGAAATGATACTCATTTCCATCCAAAGAGAGTGCTGATGGCACTATTACGAGACCGAAAGGCAAATACTTTGTATTGCATTAAATATTTTTTTTGAAATAGATGGAGATGGATGAAACATAAGAATCACAAGAAATATCAGAAGAAAATGAAAGCCCAAGCAGCCTCACTGATGAGTATTTACTAAAGGAGGAGCAGCTCTAATAGGATTAACATCAGTATGATAGTCAATGCTTACTGGTTACCAACTAAGGCTAAAGAAGCTTTCCTTCTAACGAATACACTTAACTCCTCAACACAACAAACTGGTATTTCAAGCATTATATATTTTTTAAAAAAACAGCTGGTTTATCATGAAATAAACGTTGTTATTGTAAAACCAAAAGAAATTTTTTCCCCACCTATCTTGAAGCAAGTGTAATATTGGATAAAAAATAGCAGTATCCACTGGTTTTTACATTTGATAAATACATGCTACCTGACCAGAAAATATTTTTTTCTCAAAGCGTTACCTAACAAGCTCTCTAAAGCTTTATGAGCATGAAGAAACAATAACCAACACAATTCATATAAATATAAATATAAATATAAATATAACTTCTGAATTGGCATAAGTTTTTTTTCATAAATAACGACCCAGTCATTATGACACTGCAGTGAGTGACGCCATTTAGTAATACGCTTTCTACCTACTTCACATTTAGTTTACGATTCCATAATAAAGTTCAAAGTACTCAAATAATCAACCAGTGGAGGCCGTTGCTGGTAGTTACCGTGAAAAAAAATGTGGTTCGGAAAAGAAGTTAACATTTAAGTCCTGTAAAGCAATGTCATCCATACATATGGCAATATTAATGTTGCAGCTAACTCCATTACTTCACAATACTACAGGGGTAGAGGGCAAGTTACCAAAGTAAACAAGAAGGCAAATTTTAGCAAATGTCTTGTTAATTGAGGTTCTTCTGGATTACTCAATTCAATATTAGCCACAATGAATGGTAAAAGAAAATATGGTAATTCACTACAAATGCAAGGAAAGTACAGATTTACTTAAAGAAAGGTCACGGACGGGACTAGGAAGAAAAAAAATACACTGTGGGGAAGAATAGCAAAACGTGTTTTGGCGTTGCGATACAAACACTTTTCTGTGGCTTTCATTCAAGCATCTTTAGTTCCCAGTGAAATTTCATGTTCATCTACAAATTTAAAAATTGCTCTTTTTGTTGGTCAGGTTGTTTCAAAAGTTTTTTTACCTATATTTTGTGGCAAATATCCTCTTGGGGAACAAAAGAAAAGAAAGAAGATTGCACTTTATACGACTGAAAAAACACAGTTCTTCTCCTTCTTCAATGGCTCAGACAGGGGCCCCAGAAGCTCGGATTTAGTCTGTTGTATGCCAGCGACTCTCCAAAGGGCCGAACATCTTCTGCCGTATTGGTGTGTCGTATGGCCAAGTTTTCTCTCGTAGGTAGTGGTGGGTTGGGTAATCCTTGAGAATATGCTTCACTGTCATATTTGCAGTGCCCTATCATTAGTCCCATAATGATCATCTGATCTTCTCTCTCGAGATGTTTCGACGCATCTCTGGGGTTGTGGCTCGGGTGTTGTTGTAGCCACCTTCTTCTCTGTTTTTCTTTCATGATGGTCCTTGTGTCCTCATGAATTTTTTTCGTAAACATGAATTTATAGCATGGTCTTTAACGTCGTCCATACACGTCCTGTGTAATGATTATTAATACTGGAAATTCGTGCATTATTCTGTCTAATTGCAGGGTAGCTTTGTGTATAACGTTTCAATTCTCGTGCACAATGAGTGTGGACATAGATTTTGGTTCCATTTCTTTTGCTAAGTTGTGAACTTTGAATTTTGATTTAGATAACGCGTGACTTATAACACTGGTCAACACGATTTTTCTGGCAAAGAGCTTTTAAACGAATTCTAACTAAATTTAGGCTGCTGATTACGAATATGAACTCAGTTTTTGTCCATCGTGTAACAGAACACATTTCAAACTTCTTTTGGAACTGTCAATAAAAAGCCTCCAATCCCTTGAATCATAAGCTGAAAGTCCCATAACGAGAAGTAACCCTTCTACATCAGTACAATAGACAAGCTGGCCATCTGAATGGAAGTACTTCCGCAGTTCTGCTTCCCTGTTGTGACAAAATGAGACACTTGTGCCGGGTTTAAACATTCGATTCTTTTGCAGTCTTGAAGCCAACAGTTCAGCAGACTCTTTTGGTAGATAAATATCTCTAACAAAATCATTCAAAGCATGCTGCGTAAACAAAATTGGTTTGTCACTATCTTCATCACAAGGCTGAAAAAAAACCGTAGTGTCTTCTTCATCACGAGAGGAAGGTGAGCAGAGATCTGTGTCATCGATTTTTGGAAGCTCAGTAAATATTGGTACAGGTATTTCTTCACTAAGGGTAACTGGTCGAATAGCTGAATCGACACTTAGGTACTCCAAATATTGCTTGTTTTTCTTATTGAAACCTTTTACATTGACAAGGCAGAAAGAGAAGTCATCTAAATGATTGCTTGGTTCTCTCCAAACCATAAGTGCTCCAAACTTGAGTTTTGCATTCTTTCCTCGAGACCATGACCTCTTGGTCTCCAAGTGCTAGTTTGAAGTACGCCAAATACACACTCTTAACAACGTCAGTAATGTTGTGCCTCTGATTCTTCAAAGTAAAGCTCTCACAGATGTAGCAAAATATATTTGGATCACTTGAGTACTGTCTTCTGTGAGATGTAGACCCCATTGATAGGTCAGTAACACATCCTGCAGACAAAAAAAAAGTTGTTAGCTACCTGAGTTGTTCCTTGAATTTCTACCCAACCTCCCACACCTTAGGCATTTTTTTACAAAAGAACCAGCCGAATTATAACAATAAATAACTAAATTTATTGATAAAATCAATAAAAAAACACTACCTGCAAACGAGTGTTGTGTAAGTTGAAATCTGTTTGTTTANACAGTTCAGCAGACTCTTTTGGTAGATAAATATCTCTAACAAAATCATTCAAAGCCTGCTGCGTAAACAAAATTGGTTTGTCACTATCTTCATCACAAGGCTGAAAAAAAACGGTAGTGTCTTCTTCATCACGAGAGGAAGGTGAGCAGAGATCTGTGTCATCGATTTTTGGAAGCTCAGTAAATATTGGTACAGGTATTTCTTCACTAAGGGTAACTGGTCGAATAGCTGAATCGACACTTAGGTACTCCAAATATTGCTTGTTTTTCTTATTGAAACCTTTTACATTGACAAGGCAGAAAGAGCAGTCATCTAAATGATTGCTTGGTTCTCTCCAAACCATAAGTGCTCCAACTTGAGTTTTCCATTCTTTCCTCGAGACCATGATCTCAAGGTCTCAACACAGGTTTTGCACACTTTTTGAGCAGCAAAAACACAAATTTTCTTCAGTTTATTGGGAGACTAAATGAAAAGTAAATTTACTAAAATTAACCATATAATCCGGCCTTTTTTGCTACACTATTTGATAGGATTTATTTTTTTTTAAATTCATGAAAAAAAATAAATAGAGTAAAAACATGATATGATGGAAAAAATCTAAGATCAGATTTGAAGCCAGCACCCTCAAATTAGTCTAAAATTGTTCTTAAATTCCATGCCAGAGAAAAAAAATTATTTGTTTACCAGTGTAATTTGATTGACAACGTTTTTTGTGTATTTGTTGCATGATATCTATTTTCTAAAGGTTTTGAGTTCTCTTTCCAGATGTATTGCCGTGTAGATCTTTCTTACTCTCACAGTGACGGATCTAATTCAAGCCTCTCTCAAGCTTCAAGGGGTGAAACAGTTCATGTTTACATATTGACTAGTGATAGTGTCTTGCCTGGGTATATCTGGAACTAATTTCCAAACCCAGGAAATAAGTGTCTATGGTGAATTAAAGTTTGTCGTCGAAGCAGTTAAATCAGTATAGGATCGATTCAATGTCACCACATTTGGTCAGAAGGTCAGAGATATGGTTGTTGTTTTCAACACAAAATAGCAGATTAATAAGGACCTCCTGGTTAAAAAAAACCATATTCTCAGCATTTTTACTGTAAAGATAGTGGCATTTGTCGGGTCATGTGCTGTAAGAAGAATTACTACAGATGCTATCTCAGTGATTGTTTTGCAATGGGTGCTTCATAGAAAATTGGGCCTGGTCACAGGAGATTTTGCGGTGGTCCATGGAAAAGAAGCTGAAGAAAAAAGAAATCACTTGTTCTTGGCAAAGGCCAAGAACAAGTGATCGGATAATCTGTAAGAACCTGGCTGATGCTTAAAGCCACTTTAGCACACCAAGAGGAAGATAATTATGTACTGTACAACCAAAATCGGTTCATTTTCATCCCAATCCCTAAGTTGCACAGTTTTATAGAGTTGAATGATATAACCTAAACAATAGTTGCATTCGTTTGGTCTGTTGGTCTTACCCCCCCCCCCTCCAATTCCATCGTTAAGCACCTATACGTTTTGAATCCCAAACCACCATAGTATTTATTTCTAGTACTTATGTCCGATGTCCAAAAATCGTGATTCAGCTGGTGTGCTGTACCAAGTTTTCTAACCAGAATGTTCCTCGCATAACTCCAATTTAACAGTAGCGTATTAATGAACAAATGAAAACATATTTTATTCCTAAATTTTTGCGTACTATGTAACATACCATTTACATTCTGTTCCACGTTTAATTGCTTCGCATCTCCTGCGTCTTCGACAACTCTGAACCTTGATGTAGGCCTTAAATACAAAAGATCGGGTTAGCTTATATCAATTTGAGATGACAAGCCTGTTATTAAGGAAAATGAATGAATGCAAAAATTGATGATATAATAACTGAATTAATTAACTAAGGAAGAAAGGATTCAAAGACAAAAACATAAACTGGCATTACAAAACTTCAATATAATTACAATAAGGAAAAGCGTAGAGTAAAGAAGAAAGCATTTCTTTAAACCAAATATGTATGGCCAAGCCAAATTCACATTAGTTTTACTATTCACCAGACATAGATATTATTCTGTGCACTAGCCCATGAGCAAGATGGGCTAGTGCACAGAATAATGCACACCTTGAGCAAGTTTTAGTACATCCTTAGCTCCCCCTGTCAGGGATACGACACGGCAGTCTTGTTTGTTAACTCAGCATCAATTCTGGCATGGTAGATCTACCAGTCAACTCGGCAGTATTTCTGGCACTTGGCAGTTTTATCAATCAAATCGGTGGTAACTCTGGCTAAATTTTGCAACAGGTTTATCCTTCACAGCTGTCTTAGCTTTGCTTGTACGTTGTACCAGTAAGGCTTTCCTGCCAAGGGACATTGTTCTAACCCCAAACAGTGTCGTCTCGATCTGGGGTAGCCTATTAAAATAAATGAATATAGATGATAGTTTTGAATATTGTTGATGATAATACTACCGCACCCGGGGAAACTGATGCGCCAAAATCGACGGTGGTGGTGAAAAATAAGCAAAATCCGTCACGTAATCAAAAATTATCTCTCGGAGCTTGGAATGTCAGAACCACTAACGATAACACAGACTCTATCCGCCCAGAAAGAGCTACAGCAATCATCTCAAAAGAACTCAGAAGTGCAAAATCGACATATGCGCTATCAGTGAAGTCTGAAGAGAAGGCACAGGGAGTCTAATTTAAAAAGATTACACTTTCTACTGGAGTGGCGGAACCAAAAAAGGAAGCCGGAGTAGGTTTTGCCACCTCGAATATTTTGTCCAATGTTACTCTAGACATGTCACACATTTCTGACAGACTCATGTCTCTAAGACTTCAACTGAAGTCTGGAAATTACCTGTATCGATGTTACCAAAGCCAACCTTTCTGCTGACTGTTTTTCCGATCACAGATTACTTGTATGTAAATGCTCGTTTTCCTTGAAGCGCAAAAAGAAAGGGAAAAAACCACCTGCTAGACCTACCATAAA
Source organism: Morbakka virulenta (assembly GCA_003991215.1). Classification (NCBI taxonomy): domain Eukaryota; kingdom Metazoa; phylum Cnidaria; class Cubozoa; order Carybdeida; family Carukiidae; genus Morbakka; species Morbakka virulenta. The sequence continues at coordinate 12,673 of RDPX01000406.1, forward strand.
AGTGAGCCCTGATCAAATAGACCAGTTACAAAGTTATCTTGAAGAACAATTAACCAACCCCGTTTACGACTGGGATAAACTGAAAGAATGTCTTCAAAATGCCGCTGCCCTCGTCTTTGGTAAAAACAAAAGGACGAGTAATGATTGGTTTGATGAAAACGATGTTGAGATAAACGCACTCCTCAAGGACAGGCACCAAAATAAGAGGGAAATACAAAAGCTTGTTAGAC
>RDPX01000406.1:26849-43765 GCA_003991215.1 Morbakka virulenta
TATGCAAAATAATATCTCTCTCTCTCTCTCTCTCTCTCTCTCTCTCTCTCTCTCTCTCTCTCTCTCTCTCTCTCTCTCTCTCTCTCTCTATCTATCTATCTATCTATCTACAGCTCAATCATATTTTAACGCTTTGTAGTTAAAAAATGTGGGCTCAAAATCAGTAGTTTAGTAGCCATAAAAAGCTTTCATGGAATTTAATGCCAGTAAAAAAAGTTTAAACAGGTTAGTGAGATAATGATTTTTAGGTCAATCTTTTGCTGGCTCTTCCTAAAACCCCAATCATGACTCTGAGAGAGCATCGTTGGCATGGGATCTTCTGAAGAACCAGTTTAAAATTGATGCGCAATCATGTGTGACTTGTATCTCCATATATTGGCTGTTGCAGGTGGAAATGTCAAGCATTTTTCTACCTTAACTAAAACATGGCTACAAACACAACATTTTAAGTTAAAAGCAAAATGACTTGCCTTGAAGCTCCAGACTTATCTAGAACACGAGTTAAAGTTTTTGTTGTTTTTTCATTTATAATTTTTGGTACATGATTATACACTTACTTAACATATGAAGAGTCTCCAAGTCCTAAAACTGCAAACTTTAAGTTGCTAAGTGAAGTGCTTGGTAAATCTTTTCGCAGCAGAAATTTCCAAAACCTCTACATATAAAAACAAATAACATTATGTTGGATGGATAATGTATCCTCCCACAGAACTTTTCATTTAATATTTTATCTTTGCAACCAGTTCTATAGTACAAGGCAAAATATTAGGAGAAGGGAAAATATGACATAAAGCCAATAGGAAAAGATGTTTGAGGACCAGAACCAGGACATTACCCATATTATGCAGAAAATTCACCACAATCAAAACTGTGAATCATTCTTTGCTTTTAGTGAGTAAATTAAAAGAACTCAAATGAATACAGAAATTAATACACATATCAAGATTAGTTGTAAGACTGATAAGGCTTGTCAGAAACCCCATACAAACACAGCAATAGTTAGTGGGCAAAATAACACAATAACAAAAATTTAAACATGGCAATTTTTGATACATTGTTTATCTCCTTCACCCAAAAAGTTACCCTTTCAGTTCTGGTATGTAATGATAGAACAGATTCTCCAATGCTTATTGTAACTTATCTTTACGCTTGTTTTTTATCAAACATTATTATATTTTCTTATCCATTATTTTCACTATCATCTTCTTACATTTTTCATGTGGCATTATTCCCCTTGCTTTTATTGTTCACTTAAAAACTATTAATTTTACTTTACTTTTCTCTTTTTCAACATTGAATGATTAATGTGTGTTATGAAAAAGCGTTTAGATTCTGCTTCTCAACTACTGAAATAGTCATTTGTTATTTTGTTGTCCACTTGTTAAAGGCCATGTTGGTTGAAATGAAGCATTCTCTCAGTTTTTATAACAAGTGACAGTATCCTAACAAATATTTCATGGTTTTATCCAAACATCTTAAACAATCAATGCCGGTTGAAGTGCAACAATACTGAATGAGCTTAGCTGGTATTAAATCAAAGAAAATGGTATTGCTCTGATGTATAATGAAGCAATTATCATGTATGATAAAACACAAACTGTACAGGTTAAGATACAAAAGTGGAATTTTTCTTATGAAACAAAAAAGTGGAATTTTCTAGTAACCTTGTCAGACTACTTTGTTCAGATACAAGATATGGCATCCCTGCCATATCTGTATCATATTTATTATTTCTGTAAAAACATCCAGAATTTAAAAAATAATGTTTCCTGTTTTGTTCTCAGTTCCAATATGTAACTGATCTTCAACCAATCCTTTGGGAAGTAAGCCATGCTAGAGCTGCAGTGCATCTACGGGACAGATTAAAAAGTGGTAGACATGGCTGAGGGTTGTGCAAAAAATATTTGTTCAATCCTTTTCAAAGAAACTGCTTCTTATTTATCTTGGGTTTGTTCTATCATATTTTCTCTCATATCTTATTTATTTTACACTCTATTTCAACCAAGAAAAGCAGCCCCAAGACTTTGAAATACAAGTTTGGCCTCTGGTAGGGTTAAGTAGGCCTTATGGGGAGGAGGGCCTCTTTAGCCTTGGTTGGCAACTTTCACAGAGATGGTGTCTTGATAAAAAAAATCTTGTGGTAGTGTCAGCTTATCACCCCTCCCTAATTTAAAGAAGCTACTTACAACTTCACTCTTACGCATACAGCTTGTTGATTTTCCAACAAGATTTGGGGTGGGGGAAAAACGTCTCCTTCTGATCTCTTTTTGACAACTTTTCCTTAGCATTGTACAGTTTTACTTACTTTACTTACTTGTTATGCTAAGAAAATTTGATAATCTATTTCTAATCAAAGACTGGAAAGTCATGGTTTACAAAAGTGTTTTGGACTATGGCAAGTCTGTCCTTCCCCACCTTTTGATGGTGTTTGATTTTCTCTGTCCTCTAGGAGACAAGCCTGATCTTTTTGCTGGGTTGTTTTCAACCATATCATTTCTAAATGACACTAGTATTTCTTTCCCAGAGTTCCTCTCAAAAGCTGTATCCAGACATTATTATGCAGGAATAACTCTTGTTTAAAACATTTATTAGTTTCTTAAAATTAAACATATCTACATTTCCTACCAAAACGTACCTGTTACTAGATGGCCATATGTAAAATACAGGTAATACAAGTGAACATTGAAACAAACAGCAAGTACGACTGTAAACACGTGACAGTCAAACCACAAGAGTACATCACAGCGAACATGACAGGAACACTTAAAACAGGTACATCCTATAATTCTTATTGTTTTTTAGTGTCCCTGACACTTGCCGCAACCTTAAGAGTTCACTATATGGTGAACATCCTCTTCTAATACCTTGGCAATTCCCAACCAACTGTAGCTACAGCTTTTTCTGTTACTGGTCGGTTTGAACTGTGTATCAAGTACCCATGCCTTTTCATACCCCAGTAAATTATATATATGTATATTTAATTATTTATTATACTTATTGGTACATCGAGTAACTGATCTCTTGTTGTAAATATTGCAATGTTATTCTCCATAACTAACGTAAACACAACAAAAACTGATCACTGAATTTTATCAGGAAGAATCGAAACCAAGGATCCTTGCGACTGTTCCTGATTGACGTTCAACTTTTGTAACATGATCCTGATCATGCTTCAAGACTTGAAATGTCACTTAACTACAGTGAATTAACATCAATATAGTGTCCATTAAACTTCGTCGATATCTGGTGGTGTTGACTAACAGGTCTGTGTTGTATAACTGGATAGGATGTTGCTATCTGCATCAGCGGGTTATTGATACCAGTCACAAAATTTTGGTGTATCTGGTGGACTGGCAAAGTGTTCATTGCTACTGGTTCCCATGTTGCATACTTTGGTGGTTGAGTAACTTGGTCTTGTGAATATTTTAACGATTGGGTAACTGTTCTTGACATGTACTAGTCTGAATATAGTCAGTTGCACATTTTCTATCAATATCTTCAAAATGAACGTGCTTCTAAACTGGTGGAGGACTTTTGCATGTACTCCTTACGCTCGGTAATCTTGTCTGCACTGACTTCATTTAAACATTCTTGGCCGTAGTAATCTGCATCCCTCTTTCATCGTATGTCAGAACTTCAGCTTTTCTGCATAATCGTGCTGGTCTAATTGATGTTTCTGGGTGTTCTTCTTTATCAGGAGAGACGGGAGTCAAAACTGCTACACTTAAATTTATCATCTGTAATGTCAGAGTTTGATTGTACATTTTCTGTGAGTGAATTGTCTTCTTCTGTAAGGCTGTGTTCAGTTGGAGTTGAATTGTCTGCTAACCTTCTGTCGCTGAACAAATTTCATTCTCCTTTTTCAACCTCTGTAGCAATGTTATCATTAGCCTGTTCTTAAGTAACTAGCTCTGACTCTTCAAGCTGACTTTTCGATACAAATTTGTCTTAGAGCTGAACTATTTCTTTGGAATGTTGGATCCTTCTCTCGAATTCGTCTAGTTGTGTTGGTGTTAACCCTTCTGTCTCAGTCTCTTCCTCTTCATCTCTCTAACAATCAATATCTTGTTGGTCTTTCCTTGCTTTGTTTCTGAATACCTTGACTGGTATTTTTGTCTTTTCTTCTTTGAGACTCTGACATTCTCTTCTCTTCTTTTCTCTGTCTATCTGTCTCTCTATTCTTATTNTCTTAAGTAACTAGCTCTGACTCTTCAAGCTGACTTTTCGATACAAATTTGTCTTAGAGCTGAACTATTTCTTTGGAATGTTGGATCCTTCTCTCGAATTCGTCTAGTTGTGTTGGTGTTAACCCTTCTGTCTCAGTCTCTTCCTCTTCATCTCTCTAACAATCAATATCTTGTTGGTCTTTCCTTGCTTTGTTTCTGAATACCTTGACTGGTATTTTTGTCTTTTCTTCTTTGAGACTCTGACATTCTCTTCTCTTCTTTTCTCTGTCTATCTGTCTGTCTGTTCTTATTTCTTCTCTCCTCCCCTTCTCAAGCAAGGCTCAACATTTTCTACTGATGTTTTCTGTTGGGTCTTGTGACTTCCAGATTTCTGTCTTTGCATGGAAGAGTCAACAAGTGAAGGCAAGGTAATTGGTAGACTGTTACACAATATCAGCAAGTTCTGGTGTAGAATGCGACAAGGACCTTCTGGGTCATTTTCCTTTCAAGCTGCGTAAACAACACTGTTTTCTTCTCCTTTTCTTTCTACAGCAACACAGATATTTTCTCTTATGTAGACTGCTGCTTGCCAGGGCCCCCTCTTTAGGACAAATTCCTAACCAGTACTCTATCTCCAGCTGTTAAACCTCCATGTTGAGTGCCAACATTTCATCTATCTTTATCTTTACAATGATGCTTTTCAGAATTTGACTTTGCTAGTTCATAAGCTTCTTGCATAGTGTTCGTCCACCTCTTCAAATATTGTCCATGCTTCTTGGACTTTTGTGATTAGACCGAGGATAATAACAAGTGGTATCCGAGAGTGACGGCCAAACATTAGGACGAATGGTGTAAATCCAGTAGCGGAGTTCTTGGTGCAGCATGTGTTCTTTCCAACTGCTTTTCTGTGATTCTTCAAGTTCGTAACATCTGCAGAAAGGTCTGATTCATACTTTCACACTGTCCATTGCCTTGTGGATGATACGGAGTTGTTCGAATAAGCTTTATATCAAGTAACATTTGAAGATGAAAGAAGAAGAGTCGTGTTGGAATCCCGAATTGTTGAATGTATTTCAAGTACAGAAAACGAGCTGCTTTCTTTGCACTTTTGTCCCTGGTTGCATATGCTTGTAAGAATCTACTGAAATGATCAACAATAAGCAATATGTATTGATAGCCACCAGTTGCTGTTTTGAGATGGAGAAAATCTATCGACACAAAATCATCTGGATATGAAGATGACACACTTTGAAGAGGTGCATATTTGTTGGTTAGTGGTCTTTTCTCCTTGTTGCAAGCACAAATTTCTCTCACATGCTTTTCTATGTCTTGAATCATAAACGCCCAATAAACCCTATCATGAGCTAAATCTGCAACTCTTTCCACACTAAGATGACCAATCTTGTCATGCAATTCTGTTGGTATCTGGTTCCTCATCGACTTTGGTGTCACAAACTGCTTCTTCCTGCGAGCCTTTCTATACAGAATATCATTATCATCAATAGGTAAGATTTCTCCACTGGTGCAGCAGGTAAATTGTTTCTCAATTTTCACTGCTTAGCTGTTTTCGAGTGGGACGATATCCTTCCTTCAGCCATTTCTTAACTTTTGATATATCATCATCTTCAGGCATAACCAGATCGACAGAAGAGTACTGTGTAACGACATGTGCAGCAGTTTGTTTATTGGTACTGACTGCCACCTTGTTCAGAGCCCAAAACTACGCCTCTTGGTTTCTCTGCTGTATTGCAATACCTTGACGAATGGCCTTGATCTCTGAAATCAATACCTCTTAAGTTCATAGTGGTTTGAATTTCTCGAATTCCAAGGGCATCCGTGAAAAACAATCAGCCTCCTTGTTGACTTTTCCAGGCTGATACTGGATCCGAAAGTGGTAATTCGCCAAGTCATTCACTAATCTCTGCCCATGAGCATTCAATTTTGCTGTTTTCATCACATAAGTTAATGGGTTGTTGTCTGTATAGACGACAAATTCTTGCACATAATACAAATAATCATGAGAACCATCTGTTATTGCAAGGTTAAGAATTCTAATTTTCCACTGTCATAGTTCTTTGGAGCTCCATAAAAAGTCTGACTCACATATCCAATGACTCGACAAACATGGCTCTGTTTTATATATAAGATCGCTCCCAATCTGATTTTGCTAGCATCAATGTACATTTTAAATCGAGGTTGAAATCAGGATATGCCAAAACAGGAAACGATGTTACCGCATTGATGGTAACTGAACTTGAGGTTCACCAAATACAATCTTGCTGCTGGATGGTAGCTGAGATTTCCTATCTTTCTTGTAGCGGTCTTTAGGAACTTCTAGCAGATCAAACAACGTTCTACAAATTTTTGAGAAATCCTGGATAAATCTACGAAACTGACCAAGTATACCCAACAATCGACGGAGATCACCAACTGGCTTAGGATGATTTTCTTTGAAGGTCATAGCAGCGACATTTAAGTCATCCATTCTGCAACCCTCATGTGAAACAATTCGCCCTAGCTACTTCACTTTCCTTTGGAACAACCTGCATTTCTTTGCCCTTAGCGTAACTCCATTTTCACGGAGACAATGTAACACAACTCGAAAGTGTTCTACGAGTTCTGAAAAGCTCTTGCCATAAATCAAAAGATCATCCAGATATGGCACCACAAAGTCATCTTGCATTCCTTCTAACACCTGTTGTATGGCCCTCTGAAAAACCACTAGACTATTCATCAAACCGAAAGGTATACAGATCTATTCATATAAATCCCACAGAGTAAAAAACGTGGTGATATGGTGACTGTTCGGATGTACAAGGGGCTGATGGTATGCCCTACATTGATCTAAAACACTGAACCAACTGTTTCCGATCAGATCGTCCAGTATGGTCTGTATCCGTGGTAATGGGTGGTGATCAAAAATGGTTCTTTTATTTAATTGTCGGAAAATCAAAACAAAGTCGAAGTTCTCCATCAGATTTCCCCACAGCAACTACTGGTGACGAATATAGAGAGCAAGACTTCTCTATGCACTGCTTATTCAACAGATCTTTGATGTATGCTTTTATTTCAGGATACAGAGGTCTGGGCACTGAGCTGTATCGTTTTTGCACTGGAATCAGGTTCGACAACTTGATTTCAATCTGTACATTTGGCATGCATCTGATTTCTTGCCCAGATGTAAATGACTTGGCTTCTTCAATCAACATGGCTTTTGCGATCTGTTTTTGTTCAGACGTTAGGTGACTAAGGTCTACATCAGGCCATTTTTGATGGCTTTCTATCTTTCCGGCCTCCCTCGACTCTTCTTCAACATTGTTTGTTACATTCCCTTTCCGATCTATTTGACTAACTACTACATTGCACTGGACTCCATCTTCGCTACGCTGTTTCAGGTCTTCTCGGGCTTTTTCAACAAACTGCACTTGAAGGGGAACCACCCAACCTGCCAATTCTATTGTTCCAAGACTTGTCCTTGGATATAACACCAGATCACGATCTGTTGTATTTCAGATAGGAATTAAAATTGTACAAGATGGTCCTTTCGGTAAATTCAACAATGTTTGAGAGATTTCTAATCCATTCGGCCAAGACGGATCCAAGTCTGGTTCAAAGTAGACAGGAATAGATGAAGTAACCTGGCCGGTGTTGGCACAACACTCAATCTTGCATTCTTGCCTTTCGGTATTATAATTGGTTGTTTATGTGTTTTACCATTGTTGATGTGAACACTTTCTTTCATTCGGATGAATTTAACAAAACCATCCAGATTGTCGAACTTCCATCCCTTGAAACAGTTTCTAAGAAGAAATCTAAGACGTTTGACTCATTCAGCAGGTTTTCTTCAGTGTTCCAATAACTGGTTGTCCTCACACTTCATTCGAAACTAGGGCAGGTACATCTAACTCTGCAGAGTCTTTTCATCTCTTCATCTTCATTTTCAATTCAACAAACCCTTGATATGGTATAGAGGTATCTGTCACTGAGAATAACGTCAAGTCTTGCTCATCAAGTAAACCACTCACATCTTGAACAAGGTCTTGCAGATGGTTTTCTTTTAATCACTGGTTGGGCACAATGCAGACAGATGCCACAGATGCCTTTTACTTCGGCGCCAGATGAGTATCATAGAATCCAGATTGATCCACTTTCTAATGAAATTCTGATTCCAACTGAAGAATGGAACTGCATAATATTTTGTGTTCACCCCAATGTTGCTTTTGACATTTGCGGTTACAGCAGTAGCTTGATCTGCATTGTTTACAATGTTAGAATCTTGAACCGACTGTTTCTGAACGACCACAACCATTACATCTGCAGGACATCATCTCTTCTTCTCCAGCTATGTGGAGTCCCTCTGACCCAACTGCTTCTTGTTTCCCTTCTTTGAGCCTTTGTTCATGCAACCTCGAGATATATGTTCTTGACCGCAAGATAAGCAGTGATGACGGCACCATTTCCATCCCTTTTTACATTTGGAGCAGACTGCTCTTTTCCAAGTATCGCTTTCCTGCTTAGTTTTCATTGCATCAAACGTCTGTTGTGGATTGGTCATTTGTTTCTGCATACTTTTCATCCACTTTACCATCTTGCTCTCTTCACCAGCGACCGCACCAACTTTCGCAGACTTACTACTAGATTGAGGTTTATTATTTCCATCCTTGTGCATCCACAAAATTATTAGCATCTTCTTCTTTTCCTTGTTTCAGATTGATCAGTTCTTGAAAGTACTCTGTCAGAGTTTTTTCCTTATATTCAATTCTAAGCTGTTTGCATAATAAAGCTAATGTCAAATCTGGCAACATCACTAGATAGTTCCACAAAAGCTTATCTGACACACCACTTAATACACCACTAACTATTTCTTTCTCTAAAAAGCCATGCTCTTGACCTTCTTTGATCTGTCTGCAAACTGTTACATAGCTAAGTTTGTATGGTCCTGCGGCTCCTGACATCTTAAACCGTTGGTGAATCACACTGGTGGAAGATGTGAGTACATCACTTGACTTTCCAGCAAATTTTGTCCCCTTAGCAGCAATAGCTTCATCATGTTTTCTCTTTCATTCAGCTATGTCAACTTTTATTGATTCTGAACTGGTTACCTGATATCCCTTATCTGTATCTTCCTTTGAGCTACGGGTTTCATCTCTTTCTGTCTTTTTCTCTTTATCATCTGCCAAGCCTTACTTACCTTTTTCTATTTTTTCTTTTTGTAAGTGAGCTGCATGTTTGTCTATTTCTACCATCAAACTTGAAATCAATCTATTCAATATTCCCCATGTTGGGCACCAGATTTCAAAAGCTGTATCCAGGCATTATTATGCAGGAATAACTCTTGTTTAAAACATTTATTAGTTTCTTAAAATTAAACATATCTACATTTTCTACCAAAACGTACCTGTTGCTAGATGGCCATATGTAAAATATAGGAAATACAAAGGAATATTGAAACAAACTGCGAGTATGACTGTAAACACGTGACAGACAAACCACAAGAGTACAAACATAGCGAACATGACAGGAACACTTAAAACAGGTACATCCTACAATTCTTATTGTTTTTCAGTGCCCCTGACATTCCCTCCTTCCCTCAGGGTTTGTCTCAAATATTATTCATGGCCTTGATCAATCAAAAGCCCATGATCTAGATTTGTTTTTGGTAGTTGCCTTTGAAAGGGTGTGTTTCTGAGCTATCTTCCTTGCTGTCCAAGCTTTCAATATTTACCTATCAGAACCTTGTTTTCCACTTTTCTTGAAAATTTTGAACCTGACTCTTAGAATGTCAGAAAATAGGGAAGAAAGCTACTTCTTTATTATTCATATCATTATTCTGTAGAAAGCTGAGCCCTTATCTCCCTCCAATATTCATGGAATACCATTTTGATGTTAGCCATGGTGATGTTGCTCATCCTTTTGGCAAACGTTCATTAATGAGGATGCATGGTTTGTCATCACTTCCAGATCTTTCATGGTTTTTACATACTGAAGCTATTGGCAAGTCTGCTTCTAAAAATGTTGGTTCCTTGTATCATGCTAGAGATTACCTTATGCTTGTGCCCATCTTGTATCTCTAAAAATCTGCTATCTAAGTAGGTGCCCTCTCTTCCCAGCTTGATGCTCTTGATTGAGTTTTGGGTCATGTTTGTATCTTGATAGGTCCATATTTTCCTTCTACACTTGAACCTTTGTCTCACTGATGGACTATGGCTTCTCTTTTTAATTGGTATTATAAAGGTAAGGATCCTGATAAGCTTTCCTTATTGTTACCATCTCAGTTTGTTGCATCTATTCTAGCTCATTTTTCTTCATGTCTTTGTCCCTGCTTCTAAATGTTTGAGAGATCAAATGACAAAATGAGCAAGGAAAGCACACCAAGAGAAAAGGTAAAAGAAAGTAAAAGCAACCCTGACAAACTCAATCAGAGTAATTCAAGAAATATAAATTACAGTAACCTCTATTTTGAGGATTAACATCTTTTGATGAATTTACAATGCAACCTGATAAAGGACTGAATGCCAAATGGAAAAAGAGATGATAAGAACAGTGATGACTCAGAATTGAGCTATGCCAACATAATACACAAAACAGTAGCTGGGATAACTGGCATTATCAATCAATTCACACAACTTTTAAGTAAAGATTATCACTATGTGAATCCTCTCCAGTCGTTTCAAACAGTAATTAGTTGTTCATTCTGTAACAAGTTGATCTACCTGAGGCTCTAGCAAAAAACACCAAGAAAATAATTAACTTGACAACACATACTACCATACTACCACATTGAGTACCATTGAGTTAAAACGATACCTTCATGTTATCTGGTGGGTCCCCTTGTCCTGTTGTGGCAGCAATTACCACTAAGAGAGATTCTGATAGCAGTTGCTTCTACAATAATAAATAAAATACTTAATTACAAATTTTATAATGGGCCAAGCAAAGAGAAATAGCTTAAAGTGCAACAACATACAAATATATTTTTAAACTAGACAGGAATAGGATGTTGATACAGCTGCTCAGTTAGTCAGACTGAATGGAGTCATATGGCAAGGGTCTCACTATAACAGCAAAAAACCCCACCAATTCTTGTGGTCACCTATTGGGAAAACAACTAACAGTAAACAAAGCCTTGAAGAAAAATGTGCACATTGCATAAAGGTTTCAGCAAGCAACAGCCATTTACACAAAGGTTTATAGCAAACAATACCCCTGTTAGTTAAGTTATTTTAAAAAAAACCCAAACCAACACCCAGATAATTTTCATGTGAAAATCAATGTCAAAATTTCATCTTGATCCTGACATCATCTGAATCTGAATCTTGCTTTATTTACATAAGGTCCAAAAACTGATCTAATAAGGGTTTGGGGTTCTTTGTTATATAATTTGATTTACTGAAAGCCAGTGTAAAATCATACCCCAAGGTCACAAAGAAAGTGATTATGGCCACATTCATGGTGAGATGCTATAAAGTCTCAAACTGTAATGACTTTTACACTTACCACAGATTTTCTGAGATCACTTGATGATACAAGGAAAACCCTGCAAATATGTAAACACAGTTAAATTGTGCTCCTCCAATAGGTGATGTTAATGGCCACAAAAGAACCAATTATGCTGGCTTTAAGGGCAGACAAGTACTTGGGATTTATTAATATTTTCAAATTTGCTAGTGAGACTAGCCTCTAGAAAAATAGAAAAGTGTTTAAGAATGTCCAGGGGAATGGACAGGCACTGCTATGCTGGCTCTTCTGAAGGGTAAGGGTGACTCACTGTAGAAGGGCAAATACCACAATCTCAGGCTTCTTGCATATGGAATGAAGGTAACTGAGAAGGTTTAGAAAACAAATTCAAAGCAGAAGTCTACATTAGTAATAATTGATTTGGCTTTACTAAAAATAAATCCACATCAGATACACTAATAATTTTGAGCCAGATAAAAACTATAACTCAGGAAATAAAAAGTTGCACCACATCTTTGTTGATTTGGAAAAGGTCTTTGGCTGGGTGCCACACATTGTTCTGATATGGACAATAAGAAAGCAATTTGCACCTGAAAAGCTTGTCTAACTAATGACAAAAATGGAAGAGGAAACCAGACACTAAAGATTGAAATCCCAGGGCTTGAATTCTACAACTATAACCAGGTGCTGACAGCCGAGTCCAGGGAGAAAGTGATGGGCATGCTCCTTATCTGAACTGCCATGGTGTCTGTGTTCTCATGATTCTACCCTTCCTGAGTTTGCAGTTGTGGAGTTGGAGTTAACTCAGTATTATGCACATAATGTAACAAGTGGGTCTGTACGAATGTCACACAAGAGAAACATTTTATGTACTTGGCATGTACATCACTGAAGCCAGCATGGGGCACCAGGTCACTGGACATTTTCCAAATGGTCCCCAAAATCATGCAAGAAAAGGCCCTCAAAAATGAACTGAGAGAAAGTTACAAGTTGGTTGTGTTTCACAATTCTCATCAAAAGCCCCAACTGCTCTGCAGTCAATAGGAATTGTTTGGTTACTATTTTCAATCTCTCTTATTACACAAAAAGTTGTTGTGAAATTGCAGATATTGATTGCCCTGTGATAATTTTCAAATATCAATAATTAGGTTTCAGTTTGTTTTCTATGCTATCTAGTAGTGCAAAAGAAAAAAGTGTTTGATGATTTTGTATGGTGACAGCTTTTACAGAAAGAAATTAACTTAATCCTTGGTCATTCAACCAAACATGTAGGGTACAAGATCTGAACATAGTCTGAATTCTATAAAAGAGACACCAACCACCATTAAATCATTGAGTTAACTCTAAATTGTAATAAATGATTAACTACGAATTGACCTCACATTGGGCTTTAATCAACAATAAAACAGCTCAGTGTACAAAATGGCGGCTAACAATACAAATGACTGCTGACAATAAAGATAACAGGTCCGTAGTCCACAGGGAACCCAAACTCTCTCTCTCTCTCTCTCAAGGTGTCGAATCCTGTCGGACGTTGACTGCCATGACGCGCCACCTTCTACGATTTCTGGCAGCGTGTACGAGGTCACATGCTGTGGTTCCTGTCCATCTGCCAACGTCTTTCAAATACGTTTGTCGTTGTCTTCCTCTACTGCATTTTCCATCGATTTTTCCCGTTATGGAAAGGCTTTCCAGTCCATCCTTCCGAATAAGGTGACCGAAAAAGTTCATCTGTCTTTGTCTTATCATATTAATTATTTTCCTTGGTGTATCCATTCTTCTAAGTACTGTTTTGTTAGTCGTATGAGATGTCCAGCTGATCTTCAAGATTCTTCGGTAGAACCAGAGCTCAACTTCCTCAATTTTCTTTTCCATTTGAGATGAAATTGTCCAGCATTCACTTCCATACAATAATATTGGTAGGACATAGCATTCCAGAATTCTCTTCTTGGTGGCTAACGTAAGGCTACCACTAACAAGGATTGATTTAAGTTTCTGAAAGGCTTCCTTAGCCATAGCGATACAGGATTTTATCTCAGCATTGCACCAACCATCTTCGGAAACAATACTACCAAGGTATTTGAAGCTTTTGACTTGTTTTATCCTTTCATTGCCAATACTCAGTTGACATTTAATACCGGTCTCTTTGCTGACAACCATGCACTCAGTCTTCTTACAGGTTAATGTTAGGCCTTGTCTTTTGCTGGCCTCTACTACTGTATTTAGAAGCTTTTGTAGATCCTCTTCGCTATTACTTATTAAAACAGCATCGTCAGCGTATCTTAGGTTGTTTATATTACGGCCTCCAATAATACATCCTTGTAAATCATCCAAGCTCCTCATTATCATCTCACTGTATATGTTAAATAAATCCGGAGATAACATGCATCCTTGTCTCACTCCACGTTCAATAGGTACGGAGTTGCTGACATTATCGCCTATTCTCACAGCAGCTTTCTGTTCCCAGTATATATTTTGCCAAAAGGCGTAGATCTTTGCCATCAATATTGATGGATTCTAAAATTCTCAAGAGGTTCTGATGCTTGACTCTGTTGAAAGCCTTGGCGTAGTCGATAAAACATAAGAACAGCTTCTGTTGCACCGAAATCTATAAAATGTCCTATTAAATGTCATTTGAAGTGAAGATCGTCTATTACTACAGTTTACACTATGTATTACATTATTATTGTTTACCTTGCTCATTTAATGTCTCATTCATAAGATACAGATGTACAACTTCCATTAAAATAAAACATAGCAAATAAAATAGAAACAGGGTTACATTATTTTTCTGGCCCTGCAAAAAGAAGGTTGGAAAATGGAGCTCAGAAGAGGTGTGAAAAGGAAGGTAAACAAATTGACAACTTTCTGATGAGTGTAAAGCCTCTGTGTTCTTTTTTCTGGCCTCCAATTGAGAGTAAGGGCTATTGAATTGATTAATTAAAATAATTTTTATTAGTTATTCATTACTCATTTTTAAGGATTGATAAAGAAAAAACAACTCTGATATTGTGTTTGAGGTGACTAGCCAAGACAGGCAAAGCCACCTATTGTTTTATAGCTTGGAATGCTGGGATTTTTTTTGTGGAAAAAGACATGTGATGTGCAGACTGTAAAAACTTGTGTGTGGTGTTTTACTTTTGCATCTTGTGTGCAATGTTGTTGTTTTTTCTCATTGTGTGAATATTAAATACACATCAACCAAATCACTCTCATGTCATTTCTTTCCATGTACCTCAGATCTTCAGCTTTCACTGGCCATGTTTCACTGCAATACATCGTAACATTCCATACACATACCTGGTAGACTCTGCCTTTGGTTGGAAAAGATAGAACTCCACTGGTTAGCAGTGGCAAAAGTTATCAGAACTTACTCCATAAACTCCTCACCCTTGCATTCACACTTGCATCTTCCCTTCCACTGGCATTTATCATGTCACCAAGGTAACAGAATATCTCCAGCACTTCGATTTCTTCACCATCAAGATTCACATTTGGATTCTCAAGATTGATGCTCAGATCTCCACTTACACACTATTTGCAGTTGAAAGGGGAATTTTCTGACAACCTTCCTTTTGATATATATATCCAAGCCAACAATGTTATTATATTAATTTTGCAATATATTTCGAAGATAATATTTCATCTTCAGGCTTTCCAACTTTTGTAGTGATGAACAATATTGGACGTATACTTTCCAATGACAGTTTTGTTTCAAATTGAACAATGTTTTTTACCAAACAAATTATTTATGTTGCAGTTATGACGAAACGGTCATAACTCATCACTGATCTTTAAATCAAATAATTAAAAGTCCTCATTTACCAGCTTCCAGTAAACACAGATTTGCCACAAAATATGCCTCAGTCTGTGCATTAGACTTGTAAAGGCATCAGTAAGGTCAGTGCTTCATTATTGCTACAAAATATGGACAATTGCACCATCAATGAAGAAAAGAAATGGAACTTTTGAAATATGGTGCTATCAAGTCACAATCAGGATAAAACTAATGAAGAAATCCTGGAAACATTGGAACCTCAAAATGTTTACTTCCTTTCATTATAAGAAGGCAGTACTTTGAAGTACATTTGCCACATCACATGATATCCAACAAGAGTATTCTGAATGGTTTGATGCTTGAAAGATGAGCAAAAGGCTACCAACATAAGAAATGGTCCAACAATTTAGTGAAAGCTACAGAGCTAACACAAGTACAACTTTGCCACATGGTTCAGGATAAAATTGACTGGAGATCTATGATTGCCAAACTCTGAATCAGGGATGGCACCTTGGCAAGCCATACCTGAGCTAATGTATAAACAATGATTAAAGAAATATGGATAGGTTTTAAATTGTTTTTTTAGTTATAAAAACAGACACAGACACACCTAATGTTGTATCTGTTGAGGAAATGATCCCAGCAATAGCTGGGAACTTTGCTTCAGATGAACAGAATGTAAATCCCTCTATTATGCTGGCGTCCATGACCACCTGGTAAGTGATGCAGAGCAAGATTAAGAAAACCCTTGGAAATCCTGGGTTAACAAATTTGAAGTGGATTATAGCACTGCAGGCTAGAGTCTAACAACAGCTAGTACTGATACACAGGATCCCAGCTGATGAAGAGCTGCTACTGTCATTCTATGCATCTGGTAAGAGGTGTAAAGGGCACGGTAATGTAGGCCCATAGTAAGAAATTAGTTTACCTTACTTATTTAAATTTTAGTTTTCATGCCAATTAAAACTCTTTTGGCCAGGCTTATATCTTTTCCATTAAACTCTAAACCATGTAACAATTTATCACAAATCACAAACATCAGTATTGCCAGCATTCTTAATACCTGGGTAGCATCGTTGTCCCTTTGTGGTAGATTATTTTTCTCATCTTATTACTTCTCTTGAACCAAAGAAGTACAAAACATGAAGAATAGGTTTCCCTAAACGAATTATTGAAACACGGCCCTGGAGCTTCAATCGTGAAAATGAAAATGATCAGGAAAAGGCAAGTGGGTACCTGCACTTTTTGGCTGCGGAAGGTGGCCAAGAAAATAATCAAAATTCCACACAAGTCAGTGTAATACAACTTTAAATTGTGTAGTTATGAAAACTTGTTTACATGTTTTATCATTAATTGGCATTTTCACGAGTTAAAAGGAGATGATTAAAAATATGTTTTATCTCTAAAATTGTGCCACACGTTCTAAATACCGTGACGCAGCCATTTCACGTATTGGCGTTTGTATCAAAGTTAAGAATTTTGTATCCTTAACATATGAGACTTTAATAATCTCA
>RDPX01000406.1:79672-90414 GCA_003991215.1 Morbakka virulenta
CAGGAAATGGAAGAGGAATGGAAACAGAAGGTGATGCATGGACAGTTTTTGAGGGACAAGGAAGGAGTGAATTGGGATAAATCATGGCAATGGCTCGCAAAGGGAGATTTGAAGGGATGTACCGAAGCACTGATATCCAGTGCTCAAGAACAAGCTTTAAGAACGAATTACACAAAGTTCCATATTGATAAGAATGCTGATTCCCCACTGTGCAGAATGTGCAGAGAAAAAGGAGAAACTATTAGTCATCTGGTTAGTGAATGCGGAAAATTAGCTCAAAGAGAGTACAAGAAAAGACATGACAATGTGGCACGATATATTCATTGGCAACTTTGCAACAAAGGAGGCTTGGAAAGAGCTGAGAAATGGTATGAACAGCAACCCGAAGCAGTAATTGAAAATGAGAACTTCAAGCTCTTATGGGATTTCACCATTCAGTGTGACAGATTTATTGAAGCAAGGCGGCCATGTATTGTGTTGGTAGATAAGAGGAACAAAGAAGTGAAAATAATCGATATTGCTGTGCCAGGACATTCAAGAGTAGCAGAAAAATTACTTGAAAAGATTGAAAAAAACCAAATGTTGAGAGAAGAAATAGGTCATGTATGGCAAATGAATAAAGTTACGGTGATACCCGTAGTAATTGGAGCATTGGGAGTCATTTCAAACAAGTTTGAAAGATACATGGAGAAAATGGGTGTGAAGATTGAGATGGCAATTATTCAGAAAACGACACTGCTTGAAACAGCGAGGATACTGCGAAAAGTCTTGTCTCTTTAGAGAAACAGAAGAAGGAACTTTGAGACCCCTGGTGACTTGTTGTTACCCGCTCTAAAAGATAAAAGAACAAAAGAACTTTCCAGACAAACATGTTTGAGATTTACATTATTGACAATAATAATAATAATAATAATAATAATAATAATAATAATAATAATAATAATAACAAAAATAATTACTTCATTAAAAATTAATTAATTGTACCAGTTGTGATCGGAGCACCAGGAGTAATGAAAAAGGGCATTGACATGCAAATCAGCAAAGTTCCTGCAAACACAGCATGGATTGATTATCGTGAAGCCTTTGACGATGTTCCGCATGATTGGATTATTAAAAGCCTAGAAATGTACAAGACCTCACCAATAATTACAATTTTTTTAAAGAAAAGTACGTCTAAGTGGAACACCTCTCTTTTCCTCACCCACGACGCTAGGACTACTACATCTAACCCTATTAAAATCAAACGTTGTATCTTCCAAGGAGACTCTCTTTCCCCGCTTCCCTTCTGCATATCGCTTATCCCCTTGTCCAGCGAACTTAATAACGTCAACTGTGGTTACACGATCCATGACGAGCAGGTTAACCACCTCTTCTATATGTATGACTTGAAACTTTTCGCAAAAAGTGATCAACAACTAGAAGGATTGCTAATTACCGTTAGGCAGTTCAAAAATGATATTTGTATGGAATTAAGTGCGTTAAAGCAACATTCTCACGAGGAAGACTAGCGAAAACCTCATCCATAGATCTTGAACCAGACACGACAATTAGAGAACTGGATCCTGAGGAAATGCACAAATATTTAGGAGTAAATGAAGGCGAAGGGATTAACCATGCTGGAATGATGGATTAACTCCGTAAGGAATACTACCGAAGAGTTATGTTAGTGCTTAAAACTGAGCTTAACTCAAAAAACAGAATTGAGGCAATAAACACCCTTGCTGTACCAGTTGTACAATACAGCTACAACATAATAAACTGGAACCCTCCTGACATTAAACGTCTGGACTGTAAAACTAGAAAACTATTCACGTCAAATGGTTTGCTCTACCCCAAAGCAGATATTGATCGTCTCCATTTGCCCAGATGCGAAGGGGGACGTGGACTTATACAACTTGAAAAATCTCATAAAACCAGGACAATTGGAATGAAACAATNATCCATAGATCTTGAACCAGACACGAAAATTAGAGAACTGGATCCTGAGGAAATGCACAAATATTTAGGAGTAAATGAAGGCGAAGGGATTAACCATGCTGGAATGATGGATTAACTCCGTAAGGAATACTACCGAAGAGTTATGTTAGTGCTTAAAACTGAGCTTAACTCAAAAAACAGAATTGAGGCAATAAACACCCTTGCTGTACCAGTTGTACAATACAGTTACAACATAATAAACTGGAACCCTCCTGACATTAAACGTATGGACTGTAAAACTAGAAAACTATTCACTTCAAGTGGTATGCTCCACTCCAAAGCAGATGTTGATCGTCTCTATTTGCCTAGATGCGAAGGGGGACGTGGACTCACAAAACGTCAAATGTCTTATAAAACTACGACAATTGGAATGAAACAATACCTTGAATCAAAAGATGATTGAATGTTAAATCTAGTATGCAGGCATGGAAGGGGTAAAAAACTGCACTCGATTTACAAAGAATCCCAGAAATTTGAAAACGAATTAGGGGTAGAAATAACCAAAGAAGATGAAGATGGACGTGAAGCCACAGAAACTGCGAAGAAAGTTAAAATGAATGCCAAAAGAAAAGCACAGAAACAGCTTGCCGATCACTGGAAACAGAAATCTCTGCATGGACAGTATGCTCTCCGAAGCCAAGACGCTGATGAAGATCAATATGAACCCCCATACAGTGGCTGAGGAGTGCAGGATTTAAGGCAGAGACCAAAGGCTTCATCATCGCAGCACAAGACCAAAGCTTATTTACCCGAAATTACCAAGCAAACATACTGAAGAATGGAGCTGACCCTAAGTGCTGTTTCTGTGACCAGCACACGGAAACAATAGATCACTTCGTGTCCTGATGTCCTGTACTTGCTCCAAATGAGTATGTCAAACGCCACGACCGTGTTGAGGAGTATCTCCACTGGGGTATATGCAAACACTTTGGTATTGAAAATAACCCCAACTGGTATGAACACCATCCACTACCAGTCACGGAAAGAGAAAATGCCACTATTCTGTGGGACTTTCAACAACACTGACCGAACGATTCGAGCCAACCGTCCTGACATCATAATTAAAGATAGGAAAAACAAAATGTGTACATTAATTGACATGAGTGTGCGAAGTGATAACATTTCAGTTAAAGAATTCGAAAAGTTAAGCAAGTACAAAGACCTAGAAATAGAAATTCAAAAAATGTGGAACGTCAAAGCTAGAATTGTTCCGGTCATTGTCGGGGCACAAGGGATGATTAATAAGGGGACTCAAAAACATATAGAGAAAATACCTGGAAAGCGTAGAGTACAAGAACTCCAGAAAATTGTCCTCACAAGTACTGCTCATATTCTTCGAAAAGCACTCTCAATTTGATACTGCAGAAGTCATAAACATTTCTGGGGATTTTTTTCATACAGCCTTTTTACAAACTTTTTGTACTTTTCATAGTTTGCAGTAAAATGACGTCTTTTAATTATCGTCTTTTAATATTCGTGCCAATGATGTTTTTAGTTCCTTGTCATAATTATTTTTATATTCTTTGTAATATGTCAATCGTCCCTTTGATTTTCGCGTCATGTCTCATAGGACCTTTATCTGCCCCGGGTCACTGGGTAGGTAATTGTACTGAAACGCATATATAAAGAAATACGTCAATAAAAATAGTAGTAATAATAAAAAAAAAATAACAATAATAATACATTTTGGCGACGATAATTACGCCTTTACGTGATGGCGACACCTATTGATATTGATTTTGGAGGTATTCCGCGATTTGATTGTAGTGGAGAGCCTACCACGATTGGCGTTCGTTGGAGGAAATGGCGGTGTGCGTTCGAATTATTTTGTGGAAGGGAAAGGAGTTACAGATCCAAAACAATTGAAAGCTTTGCTTCTTCATTGTGGAGGTATGGAGTTACAGGATGTATATTTTACGTTACCAGCTGCCACACAACCAGGACAGGGAGAAACCGTTTTTACTGTAGCGATGAAGCAACTAGATGATCATTTTACACCTCAAGTCAACGGCCTTGTAAGCGAAATATATTTCGAAGTATGGAGCAGTTACCTGATGAATCTATTGATCAATATGTAACTAGGCTTTTACAGAAAGCAGATTATTGTCAGTTTGGCTATAATAAAGATGAGAATATTCCAGATCAAGTTATAGAAAAGTGTTTATCAAATCGATTACGTGCAAAGCTTTTAAAGAAGGGAACAAACTCAACATTACAGCACCTACAGGCCATTGCAAGAGCTATGGAGGCCAGTACGACACAGGCAGATAATACTGCTAGTTCTCATTCGTCTCATGAAGTAAATAGGGTTCAAAACAAGAGGGTAAAGTCTAAGCCTCAGCGATATCAGTACTCAACTGAAAAAGGGAAAAGACGTTACAGATGTGATAATTCGGGACACTTGAGTAATAATGAAAAGTGCCCAGCAAGGGGAAAGAAATGTCATAAATGTCAAGGAATAGGACATTTTGCAAAATGCTAAAAAAAGCAAGAAGAAACAAAGCCAGAGAGCAAGAGAGGGCAAAAATGTCGCAAACCGTGTTACAGCTGATGATGATGATGATGATGATGATGATGATGATGATGATGATGANACAGGCCATTGCAAGAGCTATGGAGGCCAGTACGACACAGGCAGATAATACTGCTAGTTCTCATTCGTCTCATGAAGTAAATAGGGTTCAAAACAAGAGGGTAAAGTCTAAGCCTCAGCGATATCAGTACTCAACTGAAAAAGGGAAAAGACGTTACAGATGTGATAATTCGGGACACTTGAGTAATAATGAAAAGTGCCCAGCAAGGGGAAAGAAATGTCATAAATGTCAAGGAATAGGACATTTTGCAAAATGCTAAAAAAAGCAAGAAGAAACAAAGCCAGAGAGCAAGAGAGGGCAAAAATGTCGCAAATGAATTTGTATTTGTTGTTTCTGGTGGTGTCACACCTCAGGTTGAGATAAATATTGCTGGGGTGCCAAAGATAAAGTTTATAATTGACTCAAGAGCAAGCTGCAATATCATTGACAGGCAGTTATAGGAAGAGCTAAAGAAGAGCAAAGTGAAATGTATTTCAAGGAAGTGTAAAAAGAGCTTATTTGCTTACGGGAGCACTAAACCTCTTGATGTAGCAGGTTGTTTTACAGCAACAATTGAGGTAGGTAAAAGAACAATGGATACAGAGTTTATTGTTATTGAAGGGAAACGCCAAGCTTTACTAGGACGAAATGCAGCAACAGCACTGGGGGTTCTTAGGATTGAATGTCCTATCAATGCTATCAGAGAAAGTACATGTGATTGGCTGCTGGAGAAGTACAAACATTGTTTTGAAGGACTTGGTAAACTTAAGAATTTTCAACCCAAAGTGCCAATTGACAAAGATGTTACTCCAGTAGCACAACAATCTAGACGTACAGTCCGAGGGGGGAAACTCTCTAAAAAGCTGGAAGAACTAGGGAAATTAGATGTCACAGAGAAAGCACAAGGCCCAACACCTTGGGTATCACCAATTGTTATTGTACCCAAGAAAAACAATGAAATTAGCATTGTGTTGACATGAGATCAGCAAATGAAGCAACAAAGAAGGTCATCCTATTTCCACAGTAGATGAAGTTTTGCAAGAATTAAATCAAAGTCAGGTATTTTCCAAGCTGGATGTCAAAGGGGCTTTTTATCAGATTGAACTAACAGAGGACTCTAGTGTCATTACTACATTTGCAACTCATCAAGGTTTATACCGCTACAAGAGATTGATGTTTGGGATAAGCTGTGCCCCTGAGGTGTACCAGAGAGTCATTTAACAAGTGTTGCAAGATTGTGAAGGAGTGTAATGTTTACATACGGGACTTTATATATTGATTATGTGAAGGAGCTTTTTGAGTTGATATCGATGATCTGATATGGCAATGTTCACAAAGTGATGCTATATTTTATATTTGCTTGTATCTCTGCAACCAGTACTAAATAGTACATTTTGGCGGCGAGGATGGGTAGACGGAAAGTGCCCAGACCAGCAGGTCGCCTAGCAATTCCTCAGGAAGAAGTGCCCCTGCCCTAGTCGAGCTGGGTAAACCTGGCGGGAACAGTGGAAAAAGTTGAACTTGCCTTAATTGGCCGGCTTAACTTAGTCCTGCCCAGTACTGCTGGAAAGGGACATTGACCCCCCCCCTCTGCCTTGTGTAGTCAAATTGCCCTGATAATTACACCAGGCACTGACTATTGCTGTCAGTAAGTGGCGTAGCGTCGTAAGACGTATGACCTCTGATTTTAATTGATTGGTGGGGTACACGAACTAGTTTTGTCTGGTAATTATGAATCGGCTAGATCAAACATTCCCGCTCAAACAGCATTTATCTACAGAACCAGCTTGCTGATGGAGGTGTCCCTATGTGGATGACAACTGAAATGACATCATTGATAATGAAAGACCCGCATAAAGGAAACCACACAGCGAACTACAGCCCAATCACTTATATTCTGCTGATATGGAAAACTTTGACTAGGATTGCAGCTGACAAGTACCTTGAAACACAAGGAACGATTGGAGAAGAACAACTGGGCTATCGGAGAAATAAAAATAGCACTAAGGAACATCAGATGTTAGAAAAGACAATTCTAAGACACTGCAGAAATGGATACAAAAACGTAGCAATGGGATGGATAGACTACCAGAAAGCCTATGACCTCCTCCCACACTCGTGGATACTAGAAGCAGTGAAACTAACTGGTTTGGAAAAGAATGCGATATGCCTAAGTGAAAGGAGTATGGGTTCTTGGAACACAAGACTGCCGTACAATGCCCAGGAACTTCCAGAGGTTAGGATCAGAAGAGAGATACTTCTGGGAGACTCCCATTCCCCACTTCTCTTTATTGTGTCTTTAATAACTCTCTCGATCCTGCTCGGGGAAACAGTTTAAGGTTTCATGTTCCGAAACGGCCAAAAAACTCAACCATCTCCTGTTCATGACCCAAAGCTGTATGGAAAATCAAAGGAAAAACTGGATGGACTGGTGAATATTATAAGGATATTTACGGATGATATCAAGATAGGATTTGGATTACAGAAATGTGCTACTGTGATTTTTAAAAAAAAGGAAGGAAGTAGACGATAATGGAATTAGAATACCAGATGGACAGGTAATGAAGGATATAGGAAACGGATCTTAAAAGTATTCAGGAGTGCTGGAGGCAGACAAAATACAGATGAGAGAGATGAAAGAGAAAGTACAAAAGAGATACCATCAGATAGTGAAGAAATTGAAGAAAACAGGTCTGAATGGAGGAAATTTAGTACAAGCCATGAATACATGGGCTGTCGCAGCTGTCCGATACTCTGCTGGAATTCTTGACTGGACCGCAGAAGAGCTAAGAGAGATGGATAAAAAGCCACGGAAATATATGACAATAAACAGAGGGCTGGACCCGAAAGCGGACGTTGGTAGGCTTTATCTACTTAGGAAAGAAGGAAGGGGCATGATGTTGATTGAAGTAGTTGGATTGGAGGAGTACAGCCTGTCAGATTATGTAAAGAGTAGAGAGTATAGTAAAGTTAGTGTACTGGAGATGTTTGTGAGTGACAAAAGCAGAGTTGAAAACCGAACTGAAAGAAGAAAGGAAAAAGAGGTAGAAGGAGAAAATGTTACACAACCAGTATCCTGTGAAGGTCAAAGAAGCGGAAACGGTTGAAAAGAGAAACTAAAGGCTTACTGATGGCAGCTCAAGATCAGGCCCTACCTACAAGGAATTACATGGTGAAGATCATAAAGGAACCAGGAACATCAAAGTGCAGAATGTGTGGAACGAGGGATGAGACAGCGATGCACAACCTCAGTGAGAATGAGAAGCTAGCCCAAATCGAGTGAAAGAGACACGACAGAGTTGCTACTATCATCCCCTGGGAGCTGCGCAAAGCCCATAGTTTCAAGCACAACAAGAAAAGGTACGATCACTAAACGGACCCAGTGTTGGAGAACGCTGATGCAAAAATACTCTGGAATTTTAACATTTACTGTGATACAGTAATAGAGGCAAGGAGACAAGATATAGATGTTGTCAACAAGAATGCTAAAACACGAATTATTGACATCTCCTTGCCAGGGGTCTTCAGGGTGAAGGAGAAAGAGCACGAGAAGATTGTCAAGTATCAAGATTTGGTTATGGAAATAAACAGAATGCGGAAGAGAAGCAAACGTTATCACGCTTGAGCAGCGTCTTCGCAGTCTTCTTTCACATGAATTTAAACAGCATATTCATTATATGTAAATTCTTATCAAACTTTGGGAACATTGCCCCCTTCCCACCTACTACACACATTACCCAGGTAAGGCAGTGGAAGGAAGAAGGAAAAAAGAAGAAGGAAGAAAAATTGTTATGAAAATAAATATTGGAGATAACACACAAGTCTGACAGTTTCATAAGGCAATTGGGCTAAGATGGGTTTTTTTCAAACGGTAAGAATGAAGACCACTTGTTTGGGAATTTGTGGTAGATCTTCACATCTGTTTTGCACACATGGAATATTAATGCCCATAAAAGAGGCAACAATAAGCATAGTTTGCCCCATAGCCTACCACCAAATAAATCTTCAAAATTCAAATTTTATTTCTACTTTGCTAATTTCTTTTACTGAATGAAAATCCCCCACATCAGCAAAAGGAAATTCAAAACTCCATAAAAATAACAAATAACTTAAAATCAAGCTTCTTAGTTTATAGCCAGTTAAAAATAATTAACTGGTGAATCAGTACATAAATTTTTTCTATTTTTTCTAATATGAAATAAACCAACCCAGTGCAACAAAACAATCAATGAATTGGATGAAAAATTGTCTTTAGGTTCCAACTGTCAAATGCATACATGTACAAAACTGTAACATGTACAATTAAAATTCCTATCATGATGTACCTTTGTAGTTAGTGGAGTTACTATCACTAAAATGTTCCAAGTTTGATTTCCTATCTGGAAGAGCAAAGCCGTCTATTAAAAAACATTGCCAATTTCTAGTACAGTGTCCTGCTACAAATTTCCTTACAAGGGTATGTCCAAACCCAGGCAAAATGAGGAAAAAACATGTATACCAATTAAATTGTCCTTGATAGCATTTTTTTGCTTCATCTTACCTCTTTCCATATTATCCCAGAACATGCTAATCAAAATAAATAAGTAGTTCTGTGCAATACATAGAAACTTACGGTGAAGCTCCTCAGTTTCTCTGTCTAGTTTTGCAGTGTCCTTAGAAGATGAATGCTGTTTATTTGATGCAGCAGTAACTAATGGCAAAAGAATATTGTTAATGAACTTCAAACAATACAACAACAGGAAATGGTAGTTTAAATACTTGACAACTGTAAAGTTTTGTAGCATGCAAAAACATTGGTTTATTCAACTTACTATATCATCCTCAATATTATTCAAATATGGTAAACTAATGATATGAGTGCTCTTCACTGCTGATTTAATAAATATCAATGTAGGCATTACAACAGGCGACTCTAACTTGGTCAGCAGTTAGATCCACCCATCCAACTAAGACGACAGTACTTCATACTTGATGACACCATTAACCTGATACAAAAAAAATCCTTAAGGAACTAAGTGTCACAGCAATCAATGATAACCAAATGTGAGTTTCCAAGTAAATGAAGTCCCCGTTAGCCACATTGACTGCTATTTCTCTAATTTTTATCTACTCATAGACACTGGCAACTTTGGAGTATTATACATATTCAGCTGCACTTTACCAGCATTATTATTATTATTATTATTATTATTATTACTATTATTATTATTATCGAGTGGTTACACACCATCTATTGGTGGATGGGTGAAAAACCCGCATTCAGCGCCAAGCAACAAGCCAGGTAAGTTGAATGCAGGCACATATACTGTAGCCCTAAGAGTGAGATAAATAGAAAACCAAATCAAAATGGCAACATCACTTCAACCTTGCAAGTGCCGCCCCACAACCAGTGAGGAAAAGCACATTGCTCAAGCGGTTGTTGTTGTATGACAACAACTTATGTCCACAGCACTCCCCACTCCTAGTCTGATAGCTAACAATACATGGAAATATATCCAAGTACAAGTACTACGTCTGGTATTGCAGCATTGAATTCAGACTGGATATTTGTTATTATTATTATTATTATTATTATTTTGTTTTCCATTTTTCTCGGTAGATCTTCTATCCGGTGCTAACCTAAAAGCAGATAACAACCAGTTATCAAAGGTTTTAGGTCTTCTTTTCTCCTCTGCTCTCAAATTGAGAGCACTTTCCTTAAAATCCTTGCAGTTCCCAATAGTGCTGTTTTCTGTATTATTTCTAATCTAGCATCGCCCGTTAACTTTTCCAGGTGTTTCCTACAATCTTTAGATACCGCTCCCAGTGCTCCAATTACAACAGGTATAACTTTAACATTTCTAAGATTTCACAGCTTTGTTACCTCTTCCTTAAGATTATGGTATTTCTCTATTTTCTCAGTTTCTTTCTCCATCACCCTTGAGTCACCTGGGACAGCTATATCAATTATTGCAGCTTCTCTCTTAATTTTGTCGACAAACACAATGTCTGGTTTCCTTTCAACTACGTGCTGATCACATTGGATCATGAAGTCCCAAAGAAACTTAAAATTTTTGTTTTCTATTACCCCTTCTGGTTTTTGGTTATACCAAGCATTTGTTCTATCTAAACCAGCTTGTCTACACAACAACCAGTGAATATATCTTGCAACGTTATCATGTCGTCGTTTATATTCTCTTTGAGCTAACTTGC
>RDPX01000406.1:99136-125069 GCA_003991215.1 Morbakka virulenta
TATAGCTTCAGGTCGTCCATAAACAATAAATGGTTGACCTTGTATTCCGTCTTTCCCCATTCATAAGCCGCATTCACTTTCCGCAATATCAGTGACAATGGTATCATACTAAGGACAAATAATAGTGGTGATAGACTATCTCCCTGGAAAATTCCCCTCTTCACAAAAACCTGTCCAAGATCTTCCCCGTTGGATGTCAGTGATACCTTCCACTGTTTCATGCTTCTTCCAAGAAAGTTCCTTACATTCTCAGCTATTCCAAACATCGTCAAACATTCGCTTATCCAACTATGCGGGACCAGATCATAGGCTTTTCGGTAATCTATCCAAGACATGGACAGATTCGTACGCCTTTTCTTGCAATCTCTGAGTACGGTTCTGTCTATGAGCAGGTGATCTTTGGTGCCCCTGCTTCTTCGCCTACATCCTTTCTGTTCATCTGGTAATATATTGCTCTCTTCTAGATACTGGTACATTTCATTTGCTACAATACCCGTCAAAAGTTTCCACATTAGTGGAAGGCAGGTAATGGGTCGATAATTATCAATCGCTGTGCCTTTCTGTGGATCTTTTTGACAAAGCACTGTTCGACCATGTGTTGTCCATTGAAAGACTTCCTCTTCTCTTAACATACCATCAAGTTGGGATGCGATTCTTTCGTGAAGAGCGGCGAAGTGTTTTAGCCAATATCCCTGCACTCCATCTGGTCCTGGTGCTTTCCAATTCCAATTATTATTATTATTATTATTATTATTATTATTATTATTATTATTATTATTATTTTTAAATGTTATTATCATTGGTAACAGATTTAGGTAAAATATCCAAACTGTTACCCTCGAACAAAAAAAAAGTGGGAAAAATAAAACCATGGAAAAAAATTAGAAAACTGAAAATGGAATTTTCAAAAAAAGTTAAAAATACACTGTTTTAAGTCCAACAATGGGGATAAGCTATTGGCTAATATGAAGGCTACTCCACCTGAAAAAGAACAGCAGAAAATTAAGAAGACCTTTTCCAGGACCCTACTAAGTAGGATATCCAGCACATCTCATTCCAAGAAACTACACCTTTTAAAATTACTGAGTCAGAATATTGGGCCTATTGAACCAATGTGGAATAACAAACATACCTTTATCAATGTATGTATTTATTCATATATACTACTTTATTCAAACACAACATCGAAAATATTGTGTTAAAAATACAATTACTTTGCACAGGCTAGTCATATTCCAAGCAGTATTTAGTTTACATATACAATGAGAATATGCTTTGTCCAATTACCACAATTCTCCAGTAATCATCACTGTGCACCAGTAATATATCAAAACCTGCTTATAAACAATGCAGATTTTGTCAAGATCAGGCAGATTTTCAAGAAACTAATGCAACAGAACACATAGAAATCACCATTTTAAGAAAAAAGCATATCTTACTGGTTTCACATACATCATGAATTGATATTGTATTAATTCATTTATATGTTCACCTATCTATGTTTTGATAGATACCTTATCCTTAAATATACTTGAGAATATAGTTATACCCTATTTACGTAATTATAAACCTAGTTAATTACCGTCAAATCTCTTCGTGTACTTCCTCTGCAAATGGCATTTCGTAGTCTTCCAGCCCCTCAATATTCAGATCGGCATTTTAACTCCCATCTAATACAAGAGTAATACCACACTTCTTAAAGCTTCGCATTATCATGTCTTCTTTCCTTGACATTTCGGACCAGACTGTACCGACCCATTCTGTGATGAGAACTCTTCTCTGAGAAGCCATTATCTTCCCTTCGGAAAAGTTAACTAGATTCTCAAATAATTGTCGAATTATGTCCTTAAACGGTTTGTTAAAAACATCTAATGGGTGAACTTGACTTGTACATCCAGGCGGTGTGTTGATTTATTCTGTATTATTTTTCTTCAGAATACATTTTACTTTATCTGTTTGCTGTGCACGGTGTACATCTGCAATCAAAATCTTCCCAGAAGAACCATTGGTGGAAGGGTTGATAAAACAATTATTCCATTGTTGAGAAATCCATTCTAACAATTTTGGTTCGTCACACCAAGCATTTTCTTGAAACAGAACTTGCACACGTCGACCCATGCATCTTGCTCCTTGCTTTTGATTCTCAAACCTTTGCCCTCAAAAATAACAAGAGGTTTCACTCGTGGTTTCCCATCTGAAAAAATTGTTAGTTGGACTGTGCATTGTCTTTTATCAAGTCCTGAATCATGGGTAGCACACCAATGGTGTCTGATCCACGTTTGCAATGTCTTTCAGCTGGTATGTTCCACGTCTCCGGCTACGTAACACCTTTGAATGGAACTTTCTGATTGAAGAGCTCAAATTTTGTGGATCTTTTTGGGCACAATGTGTTTTTCTGCGAAGTGAAATATCGAAACGCTTGGTAAATCTGAAAAACCATTAAACAAAAGCTAAAAAATTTTCATCTGGATAGAGTTCTTTAACAAGCTGCTTTGTTCTCAAATTGAACCACCAGCGTTTGATTGTTTTTCCTTCACCCCTTACTGTTTTATAATCATCGTACAACGGTTGTTCCGTCAGTGGAAACCTCGAAGTACAACCTCTGCCATTTGCTCTGCTTCCACATCTTTTATTAACTAGACTTTCTTCTTGTTTAACCCATTCTCTAATGCGCTTTCGATCCACATTAAACTTTCTTGAAGCTAAAGAAATGTTTTTACCATTTTCCAAAAACCATTGTGTCACAGATAATTTAAACTCAGGTGTGTATGGCCTCTCGGCCATTTTTATTCTGACAAAACGCAATGTCACTCTGAGAAAAAACTCGAAAAACAAAGCGTTCGAAGTTCGAATGCTTAATCCATTGATATCTTACATAAAAACCTAGATATCTAACTTCCATTCATTTGATGTCCAAAAAGTGAAGGCAATTACAATGGGGTGGCTTCATTTCAAGTGGTGCTTCACAAATTTGACGTGAGTTAGGTATCTAGATTTTAATATAAGATATCATTGATTTAATCTCAATTAACGATTGCTCTCGCTCTCTGAGTGGAAAAAAATGGCTTCGTGCTCGGTGAAATCAGCAAAGATAAACTCTACGATTAAAGGTTTCCATTTCTACTTGAAGTCTTCGAAATGTGGAGAAATCCTGAAATGTGCCCTTGAACCAGATAATAAACACAGCCGCAA
The DNA here is from genome assembly GCA_003991215.1 of Morbakka virulenta. Taxonomy (NCBI): domain Eukaryota; kingdom Metazoa; phylum Cnidaria; class Cubozoa; order Carybdeida; family Carukiidae; genus Morbakka; species Morbakka virulenta. The sequence continues at coordinate 102,329 of RDPX01000406.1, forward strand.
CCCAATAAAAGTGTTATCAACAAAAGGGAAACCGACTGGACACGTCCCAGAGACATTGGCCAAAATACTTGCTCTATAAATGGCTAACGAAACGATATTGGCATTGGAAGCTGACGTTACTGGATCACCAAGAGATGCCCATTAAGACGAATGGGTACTCGGCAGAGGAATAGAAATACCGTGCTGTTTGAAGTGCATGGGAAACACGAACAAAAAAGCAACGCAAAAAGCTTAAAGGGAAATAACTTTTAATATACCTTGTTTTTCTAGAAATATAAACAGAAAAGTGCTTAAAATCTTGTTTCTCTCTGATTTTCTTTGCCCTGCCCATGGGCTTATATTAGGGTGGGCCTACATCCAGGTGGGCGTTTATCTGGGATTTTACAGTAGTTTTATAATTACTAAACTATAGTAAGCATGCCAATTATATAATCAAGTTGCAGAAGTATCTTTTTCTTTTGCATTTCAGACCATGATTAGAGCTGAATCAAGTTAACATTGTCTTCATTTGATTACTGGTATTTCAGTATATATATATATACATATACATTTATTGTCACATTTGTCCTTTCTTGTCTCTTCTCCTTTGGGGCTTTTCCAATACGTCAGGTCAGGTTGGATGCTTGACTCAGTCTCCTCCACTTTCTCCAGATGTTGCTTGCACTTCCTCCATATCTCTCGATGACATCCCTCCACCACAGCTTTGTCTTCTTCTACTCCTCTTGCCCTCTACCTTGCTGTAGAATCCCTCCTTTACAGCCATCTATTCCCCGATTTTCATGACATGGCCATATCACCTCAACCTAGCTTCTCTTGCTTTCTCACGTACGTTAGGGACTTTGGCAAGCCTTCGAAGATCTTTGTTTGTTCAGTGTTCTCAGACACACCTATCATCCAACTTTGCATCCTCATCTCAGTTGACATTAGTGCCCACTTATCTACTTTTCTCAAAGACATCATCTCTAGTCTGTACAAGAGTACTGGTCCACCACACACCTGTAAATCTTCACTTTCAGCATAAGTGGCATTTCCCTGTCAAACACTATTCCAGCTGTTTTCCCCCATTTCAACAATGCTCTTCTGATTCGGTTCCTTATCTCCTCATCAAATCCTCCTTTTTCTTCTATGATGGAGCACAGGTAGCAAACCTGCTTTATTGCGCTTCCTTGTGTGTGAACAATGTGAACCTCCTCCCATTCCTCTTTGCTGTAATTTGTGTTTCTGTCTTCTTTGCATTCACTTTCAACCCTTTCCTACACAACGCTCTCTGCCATTCACTTAATTGTTTCTGCAGTTCAACCTTGCTCTCTGCTGTAATCACCAGATCAACCACAAAGAAAGTTCTGTTGCTTTGTCTTGTCTTGTTGCTCTGCTAATGGTGCCTTTAACCACTGGAAACAGGAAAGGGCTTTGTGCTGAGCCCTGATGCAGGCCAACTTCAATTTTGAACTGGTCAGTTTCACCTACGGGGGGCCTTAAAACGGTCCTGCTCTTGTTATAGAGGCTTTTCACAACCTGAACCAACTTTTCTGGTACTCCTCTCTTTCATAGACACCAATAAAGAACTTCTCTGGGGATCCTGTTGTACACTTTTTCCAAGTCCACAAAGGCCATAAACATTTTCTCATATCCTTCCAGCTTCTTCTCTTGGCATTCTTGTAGAACAAAGCTGGCATCTGTTATACTTTTTTCTGGCATAAAACCAAACTGCAAGTTGTCTACCTCAATCAAGTCTCTTAGTCTTCTATCCAATACCCTTTCATACACCTTCATTGCATGCTCTAGCAGCTTCATTCCTAAATAATTGCCACGCTGCATTATGTCTCCTTTCTGCTTGTAAATTGGCACTAAAACACTCTTGTGCCAGTTATCTGGCATTTCTTTTTCATCCCAAGCTTTCTTGATGATCTCAGTTACCCACTCTGTTCCTTCCCACACCAAAGCTCTGATTATGTCACTTGTAAGACTAGATAGTTCAAGTGCTTTTCCCTTCTTCGTTTTTTCCAGTGCCACCTGTACCTTCTCCACCATGATTGGTTTCACATGGCCTTCTACCAGTTCCACTCTCCCCAGGTCCTCCAGTGCATTTTCCGTGTTCAATAACTGCTGAAAGTAGCTCATCTACCTTTGCTTGGTTTCTGTGTCCTCTTTTAACATATTTCCATCTCCCACCTTCATAATGGTGGAATCTCCCATGTCCTTTTAAGACCTTTCATGTGCTTTGGCTGTTCGGAATACTTTCTGTTAATCTTCCTTGCTCTCCAATTCATTATACAATCCCTTGCAGCTTTCTTACTTTGCCTTTGCAACAGCCTTCTTAGCCATTCTTTTGCACTGCCTATACTCTTCTAGGGCCATGTCACTCTGATTATCTTTCAGTTGTCTAAATGCTTTCTGCTTGTTCCCAATTGCTTCTTGCACCTCATCATTCCACCACCACATATCACTTCTGGATGGTTTGGATGCTGCTTTCCTCATACATGCATGCATAGCCTCTTCAATGATAACCCCTTCCATCCACTCCCACTCCCAATTTGCCTTCTCTTCAACTGCTCCTGATCCTTTCTTTGCACTAACTGCTTCTTTGAAAGTCCCAGCAACTTGTTTACCCTTCAACTTCCAGGTCTTAGTCTGCATTCTTCTCTTTGCTGGTATTTTCTTTCCCCTGTCCACCTTACATCCGTCTGTGTTGTGGAATGACGTCTTCACCTGAGATTACCTTGCAGTTTATGGTCATTTGTCGGTATCTCTTCCAGATCAGTCTATCTGACTTTTGTTGTTTCCACTCTTGTATGTTACTTTATGCTTTTCCCTTTTCTAAAAGCATGTGTTAACAATAACCATGTCTAATGCTTCTGCCATGTTCAGGATTTGTACAACTTCTTTATTTCAGTCACCAATATCTTTTTTCTCCATGACAATCAAACCTATTGCAGGTTTCATCCACATGCCCATTCAACTCCACCCCAATGACCACTTTCTCTGATGATGGTACCTCTCGCATAACATCCTCTAGCTCTGTGAAGAATTTATCGTTGTCTTCATTATTACAAGAAACTTGTGAAGTGTAGAGAGATACAACATTAAGGAGCCCGCCCTTTGTTGAAATCTTGACACTCATCAGTCTGCCATTGGTCTCTTTGACTTGAACCAAATTTTCCTTTTGCATTTCATTTAGAATAATACCCACACTATTTCTCCTCTTCTCAGTTCCATTATAAATGATTTTATATCATTCTTCCAGTTCTTTCTATCTGTCCCCTTTCCACATTGCTTCTTGCATGCACAATATGTCAATCTTCCTTACTTTCATCACTTCCACCAGTTCTCATCCTTTTCCCATCACTGAGCCCACATTCCATGACCCAATCCTCATTCTCAAAACACTTTCCCATACCCCTTGCTTACATCTCACTACTCCTGGGGGAAGAAGTTGTGCACCATATATGGGGTATGCCCCAGCCTCATTCTCGAATGGGGTTTTACATTCCGCTAGCTGGGGCTGACAGCGACACCTTTTTAAGGAGTGTATGGACTGCAACCATTCCTTGGTTAGACATGTACTAGCTCTTGCGTGTGCCATGAGATTGACCATTGATACTTCATATGCATTACTCTGCTAATCTGCTCATCCAATGCCCCTGCCATGACATCTTCATAACTGAGAGATAGGGGATCTCCTCTAAGCAATACCAATGGCATTGCCAATCCTCACTGAGTTTAGTCTGCCAGTTGAGGTGGTGTACCAGGGTATGGCCATTGCCATGTACAAGCAACTACCTGGAGCCATAAGTGAAAGTTGTGAATCATTTGGATACCAGTGCGTCCATCCATCCTGTAAATAGAATACAGCTGCTGGTTATCATTGGGTGATACTCTGCCTAATCTCCCCATTTGCCTCTTGGCCTTGGTTTATTCCAAAAGTTTTATTCCTTTATTGTTTGCATTCTCCTGGAGCAGATAGCAAAATGTGAAAGGAGTGGTTTACCTTACAAAATATAATTTGCTAATGATTTAGTTTTATCAGGGAATAGAGAAAACCACAGAGAATCGAATGTGAAGTTGGAAGGATAGATAAGGCTTAAAGCAAGAAGGCATTGAAAAAAATGAAAAATAGAAAGGCTGTAGGCCCAGACAATATACCTATCAAAGCATGGAAGTGCCTTGGGGACTTAGATATAGAGATACTCACAAAGCTTTTTAACAGCATCCTGGAATGTGAAGCGATGCCAAATGAATGGAGGAGTGTTTTGACTCCTGTCTACAAGAACAAAGGAGATACACAAGAGTGTCACAACTACAGGGGCATCAAGTTAATGAGTCACGCCATGAAGTTGTGGGAGAGGGTTTTGGATGCAAGGATCAGGCAAGTGATAGATATCAGCCAGGAACTGTATACATTCATGCCAGGAAATAGCACCATGGATGTTTGCTCTGTGCATTCCAAAGGAGAAGCACCGAAAATGGCAAAGGGAATTACATTGTGTATTTATAGATTTGGAAAAAGCATATGATAGGATTCCAAGGGAAGAATTATGGCATTGCATGAGAACATCCACAGTAGCAGAAAAGTATGTATGGCTAGTAAAAGACATGTACAGGGGCAGTGAGACAGCCATAACAACTGTTGGAGGGATTACTGACTGGTTCCAAGTTATGGTTGGACTCCATCAAGGATCAGCCTTAAGCCCCTTTCTATTTGCTATAATTATGGACTGAGTCATGGATGAAGCCCAGAGAAGCACCATGGGCAATGCTGTTTGCTGATGACATTGTGTTGTGTAGTAAGACAAGAAATGCGGCTGAAGAAGAACTGAAAAAATGGAGAGATACCCTGGAGAAAAGGGGAATGAAAGTAAGCAGAGCAAAAACAGATAACCTGGTCTTCAATGTTTGTCCAACATCATGCTAGCGTGTAAAACGGACGTTAAACTGAATATGATGATGATGATGATGATGATGATGATGATGATGATGATGATGATGAGAGGATGATAAGTTAAGCATGCACAGATCAGATGTAACTAGGGCAGAAGACTTCAAATACCTGGGATCAATAGTACAGTGCAATGGAGGATGCAATATAGAAGTTAAGCAGAGAATACAAGCAGGTTGGGGTGGATAGAGAAAGGTAACAAGCATACTGGGTGACAGAAAACTACCACCAAAAGCAAAGGGAAAAATATATAGGACAGTAATGCAGCCAGGGACTTGAGTCAGTAGTGACAACAAAGAAACATGAAGCAGAGTTGGAGATGGCAGAATTGAGAATGCTGAGGTGGGCACTTGGAGTCACATGCCTGGATAAAATCAGAAATGAATACATCAGAGGTACAGCACATGTTAGGAGATTGAACGAGAAGCAAAGGGAGGCAAGACTCAGATGGTATGAGCATGTGATCAGAAGGGAAGAGAACTATACCGGGTGGAGAAGGATAGACATGAATCTGCCAGGGAGGAGGAAAAGAGGAAGACCCTTGCAAGGAGACGATACATGGATGTAATAAAAGAGGTCATGAGGGGGGTGAGAGTGAGAAGGGAAGATGATGCTGACTTCAGCAAATGGAGTCATATGATCCACTGTGGCAACCCCTAACAGGGAGCAGCCAAAAGATAAAGAAGAAGAAGAGGGAATTGAGAAAAGCAGGTGGATAACAACTTTCAAAATGGAAGGCGGCAGTAGAAAATAAAGGTTTGTGAGTTAACATGAGAAAAATGAAAATTATGATTTCAGCAGAAACACCAGAATTTCAGGTGGCAATCTTTAAGCAATGTTGGTAAGTAAAAAAAGTAAATGAAAAATAAATGTTATGCTCAGTAGATCAAAGACAACTAAATGAACATGCTAAATGCTGTCCAGTTTGGCGATCACACATCTTTTTCCTCTTTACAGGTATATTTATATTACAGGCCTCTTCTTCTTTGTCTTCTAGCTAGTGAAGGGGAGTGTCAACATGGAATTTCACCAGCTACTCCATGATACCACTTCCACTGAAAGGAAATTGCCACAAATTTGTTCAATCTTTTCAAACACTTGAAAATTGGATGGCTTTCAACGGTAACTTTCTCAGAAGGCTTAGACCTTGACTTTGATCCTATTGAAAACCTGAAGATGGATTTATTCCTGGTACCATGCTATGTCTGGTTGACCAATGATGACTACAAGAAAGCTATAATTTATCAGTACAGCAATCACACATCCATATGCTGAAAGCAATACCCAAAATCAATCCACTCATGTAAATGACTGGCTTATCATTACAACAAGGGTCTGCACAGTGGTGGTTGTGTTGTAGTCCATTTTAAGGTAACTAAGATGAAGACAATTACATAAACATCAATATTAATAACTTACATGCTTATGATAATAATGAAAAAAATTAAAACTGTTTTAATGTATTGACTACTTTTTCTGTGTACAATATGTTGGTAAAGGAACCTGGGGCAATCCCTATGCATAACCAGCAAAAGAATCATCTCTAACCTCTCCTCTCTTTTATTCAATTTTAGCAGCAACACCTTTAATTAAACTGTTACTAGACTTGTCTATTGACTTACCTTAATTGGATTAATCTTTGTTCCTCTTTAATTTACATTCTCTATACCTCCTCAATCATTAACACATTCATAGAAACATCATTCCTTTTACTACTAAGATCTTATTCACCATTAAATTGTTCTTAGATACCAATGGACTTCAACATCAACTTTTTTCACTTCTATTTTCAAATTGCCCTGTTCATCTTGAATAGAACAAAACACCCAACTGCTTTCATTTTCCTTTTATTGGGTCTCTTTATTCATTAAAGATAAAAGTAATTCTTAACTGTATTGTTGTTTCTCTAAATTTCTCACCCCTTCATCACAATTCTTTAATGAGCTATAAATTGGGGTATGTGTTCCAATTCGAGCCTCGGCATTTTAGACAGCCCTGCCCTGCATAGTCCCCAGGTCACCCTTTGGCAAGGTGTACCCCCCAGTCACCCACCCCTCACAGAGTAATGGAGTCCTTTTTTTGTTGGCGATCCTGCCTGTGTGGGTATGTGCACTTTGGGCATTAGAACTTGTTCTGAGGTCACTGGTCAGTAGTGCACAATTATAGGCAGCCAGAGCTCATTAGCCTTGGAAGGCAATCTGCCTGGGAGAAGGAAACTCTTACTTCAAATGCTTTCCAGCTAAGGGTTAAATAGTGGAGGCCACACACTCCCTATACAGGTGTTGCTGTCAGGCCTTACTGATAGCAATGCCTGTATAGGGAGCCAAGTGTAAAAATTGGGCATTAAATGAACATGAACCTCGGCATTTCATCCTCGTATATCAATGACAGGTAAATCAAGGGAGATTGTGGATGTCATGAAAAGAAGGAAAATAGATACTTTATGTATATAGGAAATGAGATGGAGGGGAAGCAGAGTGAAAGAGATAGGCGAGGGATTCAAACTGCTCTATCATGGAAAAGGTACCAGGAGAAATGGGGTGGGAGTTATTGTCAGTAATGATCTAAAGGGCAATGTTACCAGTGTCAATAGAGTGAATGGAAGATTGATGTTAGTTCAGATAGCCACTAATACTGGCTTTATAAATGTGACAAGTGGTTATGCTCCACAAGTAGGGTGTTCGGTGGAAGAAAACGATGTTTTTTGAGAAATTGGAAATCCTGGTCCAGGGCATGAAGAAAGAAGAAGCTTGTAGTTGGTGCAGACTTGAATGGGGAAAACAGAGGTGGCTTGAATGGGGAAAACAGAAAGGCACAAAAATACTAGGCATGGCACAATCACTCAAGCTCATGATCATCAACACATGATTCATGAAGAAGGATAAGCATACAGTAACCTTGAGTGGTGGGGCTGACAACCAGACTGACTTTTTGCTCACAAGAAGAAGTTTTAGGAAATGCATGATTGACTGCAAAGTGATGCAAAGTGAGGTAAAGCACTGGTCAGACAACACAGGTTGCTTGTGGTAGATCTGAGGATGAAAAGGCAAAAGAAAAGGCAGCAGACAAGGGAAAAGTGNAGGTGGCTTGAATGGGGAAAACAGAGGTGGCTTGAATGGGGAAAACAGAAAGGCACAAAAATACTAGGCATGGCACAATCACTCAAGCTCATGATCATCAACACATGATTCATGAAGAAGGATAAGCATACAGTAACCTTCCAGAGTGGTGGAGCTGACAACCAGACTGACTTTTTGCTCACAAGAAGAAGTTTTAGGAAATGCATGATTGACTGCAAAGTGACGCAAAGTGAGGTAAAGCACTGGTCAGACAACACAGGTTGCTTGTGGTAGATCTGAGGATGAAAAGGCAAAAGAAAAGGCAGCAGACAAGGGAAAAGTGCATCAAGGTTTGGAATCTAAACCAAACAGAAAAAGCTAAAGTTTTCAAGGAAAAGGTAATAGAGCTGAAAGGAGTAGAGATTGTTCATGAAGTAGAGGAAAAATGGGTAAAGCTCAAGAATAGTACCATAGAGGCAGCAAGGGAAGTCTGTGGAGAAACCAAAAGAGCATGACCAAGGGTCAAGGAGATGTGGTGGTGGACCTGAGGAAGGAACCTGAAGGAAGATAGAAGTGTCATAGCTGTCAAGAGATAAAAGCATTGCAAGAGATTGGCAAAGAGAGTAGTAGCAAGAGCAAAGGTAGTGCATTATAGTAACTGGTACAAACATTTGGATAGCTGAGATGGTCAAAGGAATATTTTCAGGATAGCAGAGGCAAAGGAACAAGCAAAGTCTGACAAAGGAGATATGGTTCTTATCAAGGACAACCAAGGAAATGTTTTGAGCCAAGACAAACAGATAACAGACAGCTGGTGGCCTTAGGGGAGGAAGGTGTAACATGGTTGACCGAGATGCTGCAAGAGATATGGGATGAAGAAATGATTCTAAGTGACTGGACCAAAAGCTTATTGATCCCTATCTACAAGCAAAAGGGCAACAATTTGAACTGCACAAACTGCAGAGGAAATTAAGCTTCTGGAAAATGTAATGAAGCTCTTTGAGGAGAACAAGAGATTAAGAAGAGTAGTTAAGATTGACAACATGCAGTTTGCATTCATGGAAGGGAGAGGCACAGTTGACACAATCTTTATCCTGAGACATCTGCAAGAGAAGGCTCTAGAGGGCAACAGGAGTCTCTACATGGGTTTTGTGGACTTGGAAAAGGCTAATGATAGAGTCCCTAGGGAATTGGTCTATTGGTGCCTCTGAAAATGAGAAGTTGTCTCATGAGAGTAGTCAGAAGCCTTTACACATGCTCTGAAACCTCTGTAAGAATGGGTGCAGGAGAATCCACTTTTGAAATCAGAGTAGGATTGTACCAAGGATCAGCCTTGAGGCCGCTGCTGTTTATCATCATCATGGCCACAACCTTGGTGGAAACATGTGGAAGTACTCCACAGGAACTCTTTTTTGCCGACGATTTAGCCATTACAGCAAACAACGAAAGGGAGCTGCAGGAGAGAATGGCAGAGTGGCAAGAAGCTCTGGTCAAAGTGGAGAGAAAGGCTAAAGAGGCTAGGCACCACTGCTTGGACACCTAATGAGGAGAGAGGAGGAAAGTACTGTAAAGCAAGTGTACCATTGGCAGGTAGTTGGAAAAAGAAGTAGAGGGCACCAAAAGTCGAAATAGAGAGACAGAAAGCAGATAGATATGAAAACAGTTGGTGTTGAGGATGATGATGCAAGCAATAGGAGCTTTTAGAAGAAGAAACTCTGAGCAGCCAACCCAACCTGATGTTGGAAGAAGACCAAAGGAAAAGAAGAAGAAATTCATTTTTGTTTTTGTTTTCTTCCTAATTTTCTGGTCTTCAATATTTAATCCTTTTTTCCCCAAAGTATAGAAAACTTTTATCTTTTTATCATTTCTTGATTCAATTGTTAGCTCCATTTAAAATCAGTAGGATTAGTATATACATATACCTGAATATTTATGAGTTGCTTTCTTATCACACTCATTTAATTCACAATTCTCTGAAAACTATAAGATATTACACTGTGATGTCTCATATTCTCTGAAATGAACACCAAAGGACTTTATCACATTGATTGAGTTAACTGACATGTTTATTCCCTAACGTCATCAGTGTCATGAAAAGTCATTTTGCTTCCATTTTCACAATCTAACACTGCTTGAGTGCTTACATAAGCAAAACTTCCAAGAAATTACAAACTGATTGAGCTACATTAGTCTCATAAGAGTAACTCAACTTAATCTTCTATGAACAAATAATAATACATTATTGCAGCTAGTATTTTTTATGAATCTGGGACTTTTTACACTGGTATCAATCATTATAAGTTTCTTTGATATTGTTTCTAGTTGTTGTGTGACCACTTCAAGATAACATCTTCATTAATTTCAATGTAAAGGTTACTTTTACAGTGCAATTTCCATTAAGATGAAAACCCTACTGTATAAACTATTATTTTTAAAAATTTGTGTTAAAAAAGGATAAAAATTATTCTACAATCAATGTACAATAAAATGAAAAGAGCAACAAAATTCTAACTATATCATTATATGCATGCTAATAAATTATAATAACTCGATTAAAAAATGGAAATATGTACTAACATTTTTTTGTTGTTTCAATTGCAGCACCTTGTCTCTTTGCAGCATTAACTGCCTAAAAGAGATAAAATCAGCATTTTCTTTTATAAAAATCCTATGCTACATATATGACAAGCTCTTACTAGATGACCACAAAAAATTAATTTGTAGAATTCCATGGAAGAAAAATACATTTTGATGGGATATTCCGTTACCTGTCAGCCACTCCAGTGGTCTCAAACACATCATTGCTACTTTACTCCACAACTCAATCAATGTTCAACAAAACAGTAATTAAAATATATTTCAGTTGATAGCTTTAAGTACGCATTGGCCATTGTCAAGCACCATCAACTTGACATGCACTTGGTACCCCAGTTACCTTTGATACTAGATTCTTCGATTCAAGCAACCTATTTGACAGAACTTAGTCGATATGTCTATGGCAGGCAGATAAAAACGTTTCAGTTGAAAAAGCCCTTGCAATAGTTCAAGCTTTTGTCGTTGTTTTCTGTCAACCCAACGTGGCGTTAAACATTCCTTTTTCTTTGCACAACGCTGTAACATATTTCCTTCTCTGCTAACTTAATATTCTTGACCAGTTAAAATTGATAAAAGAGAATTTCAGCACCAATTACTTCCTGCAGTACCTGTCCTGTTGCACAAACACGCACACGCGCACACACACACACACATACACACACACACGAACACAGACACGATGAAATGAGAATGACTACAAAAGCTGAAACAACATCAAACCTGAATATTGATACATTCTGCAAGATAACAAGATAAACAGTTCTTGCTTTGCAAATGCATATCAAATTCACTGTCACGGTTGTTGGCAAAACCTGTAAATGATCTGAACAATTTCGGTTATCCAAAAACATATCGTCGTGATCAACTTCATATTTTCCTAAATTTCCTTCTAAATTCTCGACTCGTTTGACATATGGACGAACTGGATGTAGTTTTGTTATAGTATTCTTGTGCAATGCAATGTTCTGGCCTCCAATGATGCTGGCCAGTGTTGTTAATTTAGGGTGCAAACGGCAGCCATCAAAGGGTAAGATTGTGAAGAGAATTACGTTTGAATGGAAGTTTGCTTAACACGCAGTCGCATAGTAGGAAAAGCAAATTTTTGTGGTTAAAAATTTGTTAAAAGAAAAGGCCTAAGATGTATCCTAAAACTAAAAGTTTCATAACAGTACCTCGGGCTAAACGTATAGTTTGACCTAACCAAATTAAAAAAAATTATGAACATAGCCTCAGTTGTCCTGATCCCTACAACAATATCTGGAGGACCGTTTTTTGACTTACATGTTGTGATCTTGCTTCGGAAGCCTTCATAGGTTTCCTCCTTAAATAAGTGACGGTATCCCAATCTGAATCTCCCATTATTACAGCTTTTAAAAGAAAATGTCTTCTTTTCCTATGAAAACCCAACAGCACCTCGATAACAGAACTCGTGCTTGTTTTGAAGTTTGTGTAGGTTACACCAAATGACCAAATCTGATGTGGATTCGTGACAGGGCAACATGATGCAACAAACGACAGGGCCAAGACCTGAAATCTTGAAAAACTTTGTCAAAAGACCTGCCCTCTTAACAAAGATTAATGAAGGAAAATTGTTGTACTCGTGATAACCATGAAGGCAAAGTTGACGGAGAACCAGTATAGACAGTGTTTTTTAGTATGCACTTTTTCTTCTCTTCTTCTTTCGTTCAGGAGTAGTGGCCACAACGAATTGACTTCTTCCACTTACGTAAGTCATGTGTATCTTGCTTCTCCTTGGCCTTCCCTGCTTTCTCCTGCCAGGTAACCCCATGGCCAACACCCGTTTAGCAATATGATCCTCTTCTCTCCTTTGCACGTACGTGTCCATACCACCTTAACTGTGCCTCTCTCAACTTTCCTGCGATGTCACATACCCCGATTGTACCTCTGATCCTTTAATTTCTGATCATGTCCTTTCTTGTGGCTCCAAGCGACCACCTCAGCATACCCACTTTTGCTCTTTTCATCTTCTTTTCAAGACCCTTGGTTAGAGGAGCTGTCTCCAGTCCGTACAGCATAGCAAGCCTTACCACTGTTTTGTATAACTTTCCTTTGACTTTGACTGGTACTCTCTTGTCACACAAAATTCCAGTAGTGCTCCGCCAGTTGCTCTACCCTCCCTAGATTCTTTTCTTCACTTCTTTTGTGCAATCACCACTTCGCTCAATGGTGGACCAGAGGTACTTGAAATTCTCTAACTCTGAAAGGTCATCATGACCGATTTTGATTAGTGGTAAGTCTCTTTTCTTCTTTATACAGACGTACTCTGTCTTTGATTGACTCACTTATAGTCCACGTTTCTCAAGTGCATTTCGCCTTTTGGCTCTTCTTCTGGCCGGATACCCTTCCTGGCACCAATCACAGTTATTGGCGATAGACCTAGCCTTGGGTCAAAAGACCTGCTCACAAGGCAGTGAGTGGTCGTCCCCGCCCGGGTGACCTCGTCAAGGAAGTTCATACGCCCAGAAATACTCCGTCCCCTCTCTGGCAGGACGAGGCGACAGGATAAAGGCTCCCTAACCCAGGAAGGAGTGGCTAAAATGGTACACCTTGGCAAAGGGTGTCCCGGGGATTGTGCAGGGTAGGGTTATCCATTTCCTGAGGTTTATGTTGAACCCGCATACCCGTAGTTTTTTTCTATGCAAACAAATACTAAATTTAAGTAGGTATGTAGGTACGGTCATCTCCACCTTTTCAACCCCTCACAAACCATCGTTTTCCCCATGAAAACACATGTTTTGTCTGTTCGTTTTCTCTCCTATTCGTCGCTCAGCTCAGTCAAAAACATATGTTTTCACTGGAAAAAAGATCATTTTTATCACAATTGAAATCAATTACATCTTTACCTTGTGAATTAAAATTTTCCGCTACAAGTCCATAAGCTTCTTGATCAGTTGCAACGTTCATATTGTAAAGATCCTTTGAATCAATTTCCACATTAGAAGTCCGAACTGTAACACCACTCCCTGTTTGCACCCATTCTTGATAATCTACATGCTCCTGTACCATAAATAGAAGCTTCCTTACACCTACAAGATTCGTACTAAGAAGTACTTAAAATTGTGTCTTTGCAGTTACTTGTGTGTTAGTGAGAATTTAGTCCATAGAGTCACAGTCAATTACTTTAATGAATTTTTAGGATGAAATTTCTTTCTTAAGCTTACTATTTTCAGCTGTGGGTAGAACAACTTCAGGAACAAGCAGTTGAGCGCTTGTTATTGTAATTCCTGAAGCCTCCCCACCATTTCTAAAAATAGTGCCAGTCCAATTTAATTGCATTTCAAGTTCAACAAGTTGATTAATAATTGGGAAAGTAAGTCGACGACAAAACTGTGAAATATATTTTAAAGGAATAAGATAATTAACGACAAATCCAGCTGGAAGATCACCACCTGCGCCTGTAATGGTGCCCAGATCAACATTGTTGGTTTTGAAACTCAAATCATTATGTTTACATTTTTATTCAATATTTTTACTTAGGATTAGTGTTTGTTTAATTTTCGTTAGAACTTCCTTTGTATAAAGTTAGCCAAATTTCTACCTACGCTTTTGGGCGTTTCCACCCGTCCTATTCATTGATGTGAGAACAGGATATACGTAAGTAATTCCGCGACACGTTCTCTCTAAGCATAATAAATCAATTTCTCAGTTAGTTTTATTCAGTGTGTATTTTCAGTGGATCGCTACGCAGTTAGCATGGTCTAGGTCAGTCGGACCATTTATCTATCCACAAGAAATCTATCTACTCAAGTCAATCCATCTCAATCTTCTATCATCAATATCACGGTGCTAAGCAAACTAAATGTAAGTAGGAATTTCGTTGTTTATTAGTATTTAGTATAAGAAATTGTTAGTTTTCAACTTCCGTTTTCTTAGTATTATACAACCCCAAATGCAAAACTTTATCTCATTTTTAGTATAATTTGTTGTTAGTTTTTAGATGTCATACAATCATTCCCATAAAACTGGTTATAACTTTTCGCCTAATTTTGTATTAATGGATTAGATTTCAACCCTAATGTGGGCTATTCACGTGTTTTTTGAGTCATTAGATTTACAAGTGAAATTTTGAATATTATCTTATTGTATGTCTTATACCTGTAATTATTGCATGCTATCTTATCTAGTTTTATTATCATTGTATTGTAGTTCTATTTAGCTTATCGTAGTTTTTATATTTTATTCTATTTTAGTTCGAACCGATTTATGATATTTGTTCTACGATTTCACCGATTTCATCGATTTACGATTTCTGTATTTCACGATCTCTGTCTACAATTTATATCATCGACATCAATCAATGAACAATTGTGAACTTATCTATCGTGTTTATTAAATCGTATCATTATCCATCGCGTTCAAATGATTTGTATCAGCACTGCTACAGTTATCGACCCAGTGTGCTTCTAGTGAATTTATGTTGAACAGTTTTCTATTTACTGGAGCTGCAAACATCACCAATAGTCGCCCTTAGTTTAGCAACACCATCATTATCATCGCCATTTAAGGTAACATCTTTAACAAAACCCCATCGTACAGCATTTGATCCTGCAAAACCAGGAGAATATTCTAACAGATTCAACCAAGTAGTACTAATGTATGGTCTCCTATTATGTTCAACTTCGTTATTATTAAGAGAAAGTTTAACATCGGTAAATAGTGAATTAGTACTACTCTCAATAGATTATTATTAGCAAGAGCAGTACCAATTGTACTTGAAATAGAACCCTCAAAAATGTTAAAAGCCTCAGAATAATCAATTAACTTGTTAACTAAAGTATGACAAGTAAACTCCACTCTATTTGAACCAGGCTGAATCGTAAACACGGGCTAAGCCCTTTTTAACATAGTTTTTAAGCTTCTGTTGATCACTAAAAGGCGAGTGTATTTCAAAGCTATCCATCACTGATTATCTAATATTTAGATTTATACACGTCTTAAACCTTTATGTGACTGTCTAAATAATCCATCACCACGTATCTCACTAAGTAAATCTTTTGTCTTCTTTGAAGTGACCTACCTTAAAGGGACTTTCGGAACAGGAGTCTTTTTTGTCAGGGAATACTTTATAAACCAATTTTTCTCCCACTTTTTCACCAGCACGTTTTGCAATTGATGTAAATAAACTTTTCCCAGCTTCTACAGCAATGTCTTTAGTTGCTTTACTTGTAACCAAATCTTTTACAAAATTCATTACCTCACCTGAAATGCCATTTCCAACATATATATATTCATTATCTTTTGTTATATAACCATAACTTGGAATGTATATTGTCTGCCGCATTATTAATATCATAATAGATTAGCACCTTTATCAATAAGTTGTAACTAAAGAAGTAATTGATCTTCAACATCTAAAGCATTTCTATCTTGATCTGTAAAGTATACTTCAACATAGTTAAAGCTTGTGTTTCTACAATCTCTATTTTGAGGGAAATTTGGGTATATCGATAGTAACTTCCCAATGCTATCATCAGGAACAAAAGCATATAAAATACTTAAGTTATGTGTTACCCGGTTATCTACTAAATTACAATAAATAAGAGAAGTGTCGACTACCTCTATTTTGGGTACTAAATTTCTATTAACTTCAGAATTTGTAATAACTTTCTCAGATGAATCCAATCTTAAAGTTCTTGCAAACCCATCGCTCATTACAAGACGAAAGTCACTAGAAACATTTATTGTAATTCTATTATACACATGATTTGCGTACAGTTAGATTTATGAATATTTGATAATTCTTTGATTAATTTTCTTATTTTTATAAAGGTAATGTAAAATATCTACACTTTCATTTTTAAGTTCTTTGTTACCATTTCCAGCTTCAATTGATCCAGCTATTAATTTTAATTGTTCTGATAAGTCATTTAAATTTGTCAAAATTCCCTTACTGGTGGCCTCTTTTTCAGAATTGCAACAACATTTTTAATTTCTTCTCAAAACTTCACCACTTTCTTTTGATCTTCTCTATATAAGTCATAATGTATTGCTAATCCATCCAACCTTCCTGTTTCATCTTTCAATAAAATATTTAAATCATTTAATTCGTCAACAGTTTTGGTTTTTAATAGTTAAGATGGTTTTCCATATTTGTAAATCAATCTCACACCTACATCATCTACATTTCCTCTTTAATAGCAGCAACACCTTTCTCAGGAGTATAACCTAAAGAAATGGGCTTTCCAGGTCTTGTAGTTTTAGTAAATCTCTAATATGTTTGAGAACTTCTTTGTTATCAATTGCAGGTAATTTAGTGATTGTTTCTTCATTAGTTTTCTTTCGCTCTTTATCAGCTTTATCTTGCTCTTCTTTCAGTTTAGCTTTTTTAACAGCATCTATATCTCTTTGTTTAGTTATCAATCCCCCATGGATCTCTAGGCGTTAGTTTCGTCTCACTTAATATCTCAGCTTTAGTGACATTAACACGACTGATGACGTTAACAATAGCATTCTGCTTGTTTAACCTTTTCTTTATTAAAGGTGACCTTGCATTTAGTTCAGTTCATAATCGATTTCTCTTGGCATATTATTAATTAAACATTAGATTATCTTTTAATATATATATATATATATATATATATATATATATCTGTGTGTGATGGATATGTATGATCAATGAATATAAAAAGCTTCAAAAACAACAAAACATTGATACAGTAAAACTAGATACTATACAATTCAATATTCGGAGTGTAAAAATTACACCTTTCGATAGTGTCACGAAGGAAAATATCACTTTGGAGAGATTTTCAATAGAATTATTTGTAAAGAGAAAAAACAAACCTAACTCCACTGAAAGTGAAAGCACACAATAAAAATTAGATGGAGATTGCTCTAAAGAATCAATATAGAGACATACAACACACAATCAACGTAAACATTTGAATTATATTTGGCGCATTTTAAATAATAAAAAATACCTTATATATAAAAATACCAAGTAAGTTGAGACAATAATTTAATAATGAGATAATAATTTAATAATAAGACATTTAATTATGTCCGATTCAACTATAGGTGCTAATTAGGCTATTAAATATCCGTTGGTTGTTGATGTTATATGTGAACACTTTAAGCTTGACACAATTAGAGAATTACTATATTTTAAAGATAATAAGAAGTATAAAGTGAAAGTCGAAAACCATTAAAGTTTAATTGATAAATTCTTCAAAGTTTTTACGTAACATTAGGTGTTTATCCGTAGTCATCTTGTCAACTAACAAAAATCCACCAGTTGATGTAGTTTTTCTATAAAATATTTTGCAAGTCGAACTATCAATCGAACCTGCTTGATCAACGGTTATATTAAGTACATATCTCCCAGAAATTCCTGGCATGAATATATAACAATTGGAGTTAATACGGACATCTGAAACTTTAGGCAAGTTGCGTTCTATTATTAAATCATCAAAAATATATAGTGACTGTTTAGAAACATCAAAACTATCAGCTGATACTATGTCTTCAACAGAATTGGAATATTCTATGAGATTTTGACCAACCTTTTCAGATTTCGTCTCCCAGGTTTTAATCAACCATTTATAAAAAGGTCCTTCCAAATTTTTAGCGTCTTGGGCACGATTGGGCATGATTGGGCATGGTACGGTACGATTGGGCATGATAGGAGACGGTTGGGCATGATAGGGCATGAGGACACAAGTAAACGAGTGAATGAGTTCGCTCAATGTGTGAGTCCACTACTTCGTTCTAGCCTGCTAAACAATCTTATCTTTGACATTCTCTAACATATTTCACACGATTATGGTAGATTACCTGGTTAATAAATTTAATTGATTTTTTCCTCGCATTTTCTGATTTTTTTCTCAAAACTCGATTTTTCTGGTTTTGCGGTATAGTCCCGCAGATATACTACTGGCAGCGTAGATATAATCAAGATCCATTTTCCTTTTTGATGACCGCTGCTACACACTTACCCTCCACCTTCATGCCTGCTGTTTCATCATACCACAGTCCCTTGCATTCGTCATAATACTGTCCCAATTGTTTCGCCAGCCATCATACAAAACAAAACAATTCCGTATTTGCATTCGGAATTGTTTATTTTGTCAAACACGTCTCAGGTTGTCTGTATACCAAATAACCCAATAAGTTCTTTCAGTAAACTAATACTTTTTAAAGGCATTCGTTAATATCCTTTGTTTTGTTTTTTGTTTTGTCTGAACAGCCAAACCCTTGGAGAGCAGTAAACTTACTACCCTCGCTTCCTCTATTTGGATACCATGAACCACAAATCGCTTTTCCTGAAACAAAAGAAACTTAGTAGTGTCCGGGATGATAACGAGCAGTAGTGCAGCTGCCTTGTTCGACTCACTATGCTGATGCTTTCCTAAACCTCTATTCTCCTCTGATGCCTTTTCTTCCAGTTCTTAAAACCTTAGTTCGTGAAAACATCTTTCTAACCATGGGTCATTACAAGCTTTACTTTCTCCGCCCTTCCATTAAAATGACATAGGTTTGTTCAGAGAGTTCGTAGCTGTGGTACAATGGCAGAGACGTTTTGGTCGCCTCTCAGTGTCCAAAATGTCTCTGCCATTCACCATTCTATTTACATATATAACAGTCACAAACAATAGGTTTGACTAAAATTTGACACAGCGACCCATCTGCCTCAGCATGATGCATTGACNGCTTTCCTAAACCTCTATTCTCCTCTGATGCCTTTTCTTCCAGTTCTTAAAACCTTAGTTCGTGAAAACATCTTTCTAACCATGGGTCATTACAAGCTTTACTTTCTCCGCCCTTCCATTAAAATGACATAGGTTTGTTCAGAGAGTTCGTAGCTGTGGTACAATGGCAGAGACGTTTTGGTCGCCTCTCAGTGTCCAAAATGTCTCTGCCATTCACCATTCTATTTACATATATAACAGTCACAAACAATAGGTTTGACTAAAATTTGACACAGCGACACATCTGCCTCAGCATGATGCATTGACAGAGACAACTGAAGAAGTGTTATGCCAGCCATTAGGGTCTTCCTCTACAGAGACGCCCTTTGATTATTATGTTTCTAGATAAACTTCTTTGTTCAGGCATTTGAGTTGCAAACAACCCTTGTTTTCTCTGTGAAATTTTTTTCTTCCTCCTAAATTTTTAAATTTCTACGGGTATCTCAACTTCATTTGGAAAAGGTCTCAGCCACAAGCCCGATTAAATACCAGTCGTATCCATTCTTTTGCTTCAATAGTTTTCCTTAAGTGTTTCTACATTTGCAGGTGCAACAAGACTTAATGTTGGTAACTGCTGTATGGAAGAAAGCCGCCTGGTACAGTGGAGGAGGCCAGAAAACAATGCTTAGTTTATGAGAAATCAAAAACCTCTTCCTTTCAGCAAAAAGATTGGGCTATATTTATGTTAACCACGATGCTCAAGTTCTATTTCTTCGTGAGTGGCTACCATTCCTTATGTTTTTGCAACAAGGCGTTTGCAGGCTGGACATTGGCACGACCCTATGATGTCACGTAACTCTTTTAGCTTGCTTGACTGTGGTACTGGCAAGATTTCTTCTTGGTTTTTCGTAAATACCTCAAGAACAACACATGAACAACACAACTAATTTGTGAGTGACCAGTGCACCATTTCATGGTACACTTACCACAAATTAATCCACATGATTTTGAAAAGCATGTCAAAATCTTGCATTGGGCTCAAGGCAGTACCAAAGGAAAGATCTCTTTTCAGGCTAGTTATGAAAATCAGTATCTGCTTGCCTGACATCAGATGGTCCTGATGTTTTTGTTGCGAGCTTGTGAAATATTTATGCGTTTGGTCTGTTAAGGGCATACACAAATTTATCTTCAGGTGACAATTTCGGAGGTCGTCTTCATTTCCTTAGTCATTTTATGACTTAAAGGATACGGTATCGTATCTCATACTAGTTTCTCGATATGCACATCAGATGAAGCGTTCTTGCTTCGTTTTAATGGAGATTTAATTTCACATGAGGAAACCAAATCTCTACATGATGAACTATCATTGTCGTTTTAGTTGTTCTTCTTTTTAAACGTTCGTATGGCCTTTCCTTATAGGTTTACTACATCAATATATGTACACCATGAAGCATGCAGCTTTATGGTGTACTCATATTAATGTATAGCCTCTTTCATATCCAGAACACACCAGCTTGAAGTAAAAGAACATCGTTGGATATATTTTCCGGACAAAAATTTAATGGCCTTCTTTCCACAACACCTCAGTCCTTTTCAAGTTTGGTTGGTTCCGTTGCCAAAGATCTGTTAAATTGCAGGACGTCAGACAACTTTTATTCAGTTTTAATAGAAGTAGATTGCTCATAGTTTAAAAGAACCAGAAAGACTTTGCTTTGACAATTCCCTTTTCTGGTGAAAAAACAACACTGGATATAATTTAATTGGTACAACAAATAAAAGTAATGTAAGGAGCCGCGGCTTAACGGTTAGTGCAGTTGCACTGTAACCAAGAAGTTCATATTTCGATTCCCCGAGCGGGCGAGGAGAATTTGGAACTTTACAAAAAAAAACAACATTGGTTGGCATCAGGAAGAGCACCCGGCTAAAAAATTCTTCACTACCGAAATAAATTCCCTCTGAAGGGCACTGTCTGAGTCTCAGTTGCTTGGGAGAAGTGTTGCTATAATATATTATACAATAGACAAAAAAGAGCATTACAGCATTTAAATTTGTCAAGGCTGCAAACTATTTCAATAGCAGCAAATTATACACTTACAAAGATGTTTACTTAATGAGACAAAGTCCTGTCTTCGTTCTAAAGCGAGTGCTGATCATCATTTTGATGTTTTTATCTTTACGAGCTTCTTCACAAGAAATTGACTTGTAAAATATGCTGGTTTAGTGAAAAAAAACCCCACAACATATTAAGGAGGGCACTTACCCTCTGAATTATCTTCAATCAGAATTATTTTTTTTATAACTATAATGCAATGAAATATTGTTTTTGATGTTCGTGAACCATAATAGAAATAGTATTCGTTTTTTATACATGTTTTTATATCTAATTTATACTTCTTTTATTAGCCACTTTTTTCCTGTTTTTTTTACTTTAGACATAGTTTGTTTTGTTTTTCAAATATACTTTTCTGGTTACATTTTTATAGATACTTATATATATATATATATATTATATTTATATATATATATATATATACACTTCTTTTTGTACCTTACTTTACCTCAAACAACAAAACTTCTGATTTCTTTCACCCTAGGTTACTGGTTCTGACCCAGTGTTTGATCTTGAAATGCTTTCAAAGTAATTTTTTACATAATAATAATAATAATAATAATAATAATAATAAATAAACATAATAAACATAATAGACAAACATGGAATAGAGAGGTAAATAGGCTTGTCATGCATTGTTATTACAAAAGTGACCCAACGAAAAGGGGGTACAGGAAAAGAATGCTACAAATATGGATGAATGTTGGTGTATTTGAGGCTATAGAACAAAGACTGGCAGATCAAGCGAGGGCTATCAAGACAAATCAATGGTTATCTGAGCTAGAACTTGAAAAAATTAAATCTAGATGTAATGACATGGAGCTGAAAGAGAAAGAGAAATAGAAAGAGTCTTTCTTCCTAGCGAGAGTGACAGCCTACAATCTGAGAGCCAGAATGAAAGAAGAAGCTTAGAAATATCGGTGGAAATCGACGAAGAGTCACGAAAAATACTTCAGAGTGTGATGGGGAAATACAATGGAACCGAAGAATTAATTCCAATGAATTTGAGAAATGTAAACAGAAACAGCCTAAAAGAGAAAGTGAAGAAGGTTAATAGCGCATTACAACATATCCATACAGACGATATAACTGAGACAAATAGATTGATTCTAGCAGCTGCAGTTGTTGTACAAGAGAAACTGGGAGTTAAACGAAAGGAGAAAAAGCAAAAAGAGTTATGGTGGAAGAAAAGATTATGTGATCAAGTAGATTATTGAGAAAAGACCTCAGTAGAATTGACAGGATCAAACAAGGAAAATTGAAAAATCAACAACAAGCAACAAGGCTGGAGAAGAAGTACAACATCTCAAAAAGGGGCATTACGGTGGTAGCAGAGGAGCTGAAACAACGAATTATCGCAGTGTCTGCAAAGATTAAAAGATACAACGAAAGG
>RDPX01000406.1:127523-163952 GCA_003991215.1 Morbakka virulenta
CAGTCAGTTGCCTGACCTTAACCGGTTGTGCATGTCCCAAAAGGGCTGACACATCATGCATTTCTGTTTAACGGGCGGGAGTAGTGGGGGAGCATCATATCTAGGTGTCGTGAGCGTGGATCTCTTGTTCTGAAGGGCTGAGTACCGAGTTCTTACTTTGTTACTTAGTCCTAAGGTCTTGGGTGAAGCCTCGCTACGGAGACCGTTTTAAGCAGAATGGGTCACCTAAACTGGGAAACCTAAACAGGCCCCAACTGCAAGGTCATGTGCTGTTTTTTTGTTTTTTTTATGTACATCAATATCGCACACACTTGGGTGTGATGCATGCACCCAGTTTACCCTTATCGGGCTGGTAGTCGGATGGGTTTGCTGGAGTTTCTACCCCTGAGTCCCCCACGGGCTCGTATTGCTCCACCACTCAATAATAATAATAATAAATGTCCTGGGTATTGACATTAAACTGCATCCAGTTGTGGAGTTTCGACGTGGGTAAATGAGGTTACCCTTTGCCACAATTACCACCAGGTCACCCTTGAGTAAGCTGTAGTACCTGTTAGCTTTTCCCGAGGCCATGAAGTAGAGGGGGTTAGCGTGTGGGGGGTAAGTCTGTCAATCCGCGTGGGCCATAAATACCAGGTTGCGACTGGCGCGGAATATCCAGCTCCTTTATCAAATGGAAACTAGAAATAATAGTAAATCATGCCGCATCGCCCGTCGGGCCGATCAACAAGGGGCGCGTGCCTACCTAGTCTAATTCTTCCCCCGAACCCGTTCGACATGGTCACCAGAAAGGGATTACTCCAAACCTGTCAATGCACCACCTAAACAAAATCAAAATCAAAAGAATAAACGAAAGAAATGGACCAGGGAGAAATATAAAGAAGTGATGTACTGTTTTATTTTGCGCCAGAAAGACCGCAAACTAATAATACTGAAGATTCTTTTCTTAATTGGCTTGAAAGAAACAGTGACAGTGACAAAGTAGATATTGCTGATGCTTACAAACTAGCAAACGTTAGAAAGTGTATTATGAATTTTAAAAATTATGTGATGCTGAGTTAGTAGAAATTAAGGAACGAGTAACAATTGATAATAGAGTGCTGATCGCAAACGAGAATATTGAAAATCCGATAAATAATGAGAATAAAAATGGAGAAGAGCTTGCAGAGGTTTATGGCGTGGTTGTGGAAGCAATTGCTGAGGATGTTGTAGTAAATAAGGAGGCTGTGATTAACGAAGAAGAGTTAGTAGAGATGAAAACTGTGATTATTGAGGAATTCTCAAAAGTGAAACACACCCCTATGGCTGACAGAGAAGCGTTATTAAAGTTAAGACATACACACAAATTTGAACACCTCTTTGGAGTAGCCAATGCTGCTCTTTAACAAATATGCAATGAGATTGATCCTGACCTTACTGAACTTAATGAGTTGATGTATGCAACAGGTAAAGTGATTCTAGAAAAATGTGGCCTTAAGACTAAGAGAAGGAGAAATAACACCAGGAAAAGCAGTAAGCCAAAATAGCAAGGAAGATTTAAAAGGAGATAGAAAGCTTTAGGAGAGAAATAGCTCTGTTGGAGGAACTACAAACTGATAGAGCAAATAGATGTAGAAAAGCTAAAAAGGTATTGAGAAAGTATAAAATTGAACGGAAGGATCAAATACCCAGCATTAAGGAAGAATTAAAACAAAAACTGCCAAGTGAAAGCCCAACGATTACGCAGATCTGATAAACGCAATAAATTTTTTAGACAGAACAAAATATTTGAAACCAACGCTAAGAAATTTTACCGCGAAATAGCCAAAGACACTATATATGTAGAAGAGGTACCAACAAAACAGATGGTCAGAAAATTCTGGGAATCAATATGGGAAAGTGAGAAAATACACAACGAAGACGCTGAATAGACACGAAAGCTAAAAAAGGATAATGATGAACTACAAGAGCAAGAATGGGAGAATATTAGAATTGAAGAAGTCCAAGAAGCACTCAGGAATTGACAGAAGTGGAAATAATAGGGAATGGATAAATTACCGAACTTTTGGCTGAATGCATTCTCCTCTGTTCACTCCAAATTAGCAGCAAATCTCAATAAAATTACAATAGAACCTGACCTAGCACCAACATGGCTATGTCAAGGCACTACATACCTTCTTGCAAAAAATTTAGGTTTTAGTAACCCGAAAAATTATCACATGCCTTTCTACTACGTATAAACTCTTAACCTCTATTCTCACAGAAAGGATGTATAAACACCTAGACGAATATAATATTTTTGCTCTTGAACATAAGGGCTGTTGCAAGGGCTCCTATGGATGTAAATACCAGTTGCTTATTAACAAGATGATCTTAAAGAATGCCCACTCGAAACATAAAAACTTAGGTACAGCCTTGATTGACTGTAAGGAAGCATTCGATAGTGTACCTCACTCTTGGAAACTAAGAACTTTAGAAATATATAAAGCCTCTCCAGTACTCATTCACTTTTTAAAAACTAGCACGACTCTTTGGAAAACAAACCTAACCCTGTCTCACAATAATTGAACCCTTACTTCAAATGGCATAAAAATTAAATGTGGAATCTTTCAAGGTGACTCGCTTTCCCCGTCTTTTTTTCTGTCTTGCACTTATTCCTCTTTCTAAAATCATGAATGGCACAGTCTATGGATACAAGATCAATAATAGGAAAATAAACCACCTGTTTTTTATGGATGACTTAAAGTAATACGCTCGCAATGATGGCGAACTTGAAGGATTGCTGAAAAGTATTAAGTCATTTAGTGATAACATTGGAATGAAATTTGGGCCAGATAAATGCGACGTTTGTGGGTAGAAAGTTGACTACTACTGAGAATGTTGTTTTAGATAATGTAACAGTGATAAAAGAACTTGAACAGGAAAGTACATACAAATATATTGTAGTGAATGAGGGTGATGGCATACAGCATGAAACAGTGAAGGAGAAAATTAGAAAAGAGTGTTTGAGAAGGGCGAGGGACGATTATGAAAACAGAACTGAATTCCAAAAATCGTATTGCTGCAATTAATACACTGGCAGTACCGGTTAATTGGAATATGAATTAGCTTAAACGATTAGACACAAAAATTAGGAAACAACTAACATGTAATGGAATGTAATACCCAAAGTCAGATGTTGACGGGTTGTACGTACCCAGAGTCAAAGGAGGAAGAAGCTTGATCCAGCTTGAGCTATCTTATAAAACATCTACAATAGTGCTCGCTGAATACCTTGACAACGTTGACGATTGGATGCCCCAACTTGTATACTCACATAAAAACTCAAAAGGCTCCATTCTGTTATTAAAGAATCAAATATATTTTCGAGAGAACCTAGGATTTGAAGATGAAGACGTAAATGTGGAAATTACACATACGGCTCTAGCAAAAACGAGGAAATGTAAAGCAAAAGATTTAGAATTAAAACAGTTAGAACAAAAATGGCAAGATAAACCTCTCCATGATCAGTTCGGAACGGCGAAGCAAAAATGTTGATGTAGATGAAAAAGCAACCCATCAGTGGCTAAGCAGCTCCTGACTAAAAGGGGAGACTGAAGATTTTATCCTTGCCGCTCAATATCAAAGTTTGTTCACCCACAATTACCAAGCAGACGTCTTGCATAATGGGGCCGACCCCAAATGCCGGTTTTGCGAAGAAAAAGTTAAATCAATTAAACATCTTGTCTCTGGATGCTCAATACTAACACCAATTGAGTGTAAGAATAGACATAACAGGTCCGGTCAATACTTGCATTGGAAAATATGCAAGAACTACTCAAGGAAAACCAACACAAACTGGTACGAACATAACCCTGAACCAGTGACCTAAGCCAATGATGTTACTACCCTCTGGGATTTTCCTATCCATACAGATCGAACAATTCAGGCAAATCGCTCTGACATTGTGATCAAAGGTAAGAAAAATAAGACCTACTTCTTTATTGATATGAGTGTGCCATCTGATAGGAACATTTCAGCAAAGGTTTTTGAAAAGCTTAGCAAGTATAAAGATCTTGAAATTGAAGTTGAGAAAATATGGCAATAGAAAACAAAATTCCTATCTGTAGTAGTCTGACCTCTATGTATGGATTTTTATATAACTAAATTTATTTTTCTGAGCTGTATATTCGTATTACTTTTGTCACCTTTGATGTTCGTATTTATTCTCGCTATATGTATGTATTGAAGTTTTTTCTTATCCTTATACACACAGTACACAACTTCATTCACTCTGAATAACTGGTAGTTACTCGGTGTTTGATTTTACAAAAGCATATCAAGAGGATTGTTTTATTATAATAATAACAATGATAATACGCCAGGAAAACATGGTTTTCTTGCCTCACACGAATACACCGCTGAAAGAAAAGTATAAGGTGAGTAAATGAATGAGAAAAAGTGTACAAAGAGAATCAAAGTTTTAGGTCAAGAGTTCAATTAAGCACTTAGGACCTAATTAAAAGCAATTATTTTTATTCAGAATTTAACAGAGACCTATTGAGTGGCAGACTTTTTGGCAGAAATTATAAAAAATTTCTGCACGACAACAGATCAACAGAAGTTTCAAATTTTCAAACGTAAATATTACCTTAAAATCTCCCATTAAGATGCCGGCCCCTATATCCGGATATTTAAAATCTCTGAATTTTCACAAATAGGAAATAAAGCCACATATATAATTTTTTTTGCTAAATATTATTTTTAATCCCTTTATTCTTTAGCCTTGTTTATAAGGATTCTTTAGGGTAAGCAAAAAAAATACTGTTTTGGGGTTCGTAAAAACTTAAGAAACCTTACAAATTAAGAGAACAATACAACTATGTATAATAATGTCCTCATCATTTTCATCAGACTCAGACCCTTCCTTACCATTGGACACAGAGCCTTCCATCTCATTCTCATAGTCTGTGTTATGATCTTCATCTTCGTAAATTTCATTTGAAAGATCCTCGCTTCCCTTCTCAAGCTCCAGCAACATTTCGTTTCCGTACGGGTTATGACTGTTTTCGATTTGAATGTTATTATTGCATTCGAAATCTATGTTTGCGTTCAGAGGTTATGTCAGATTCGAAAGTTTATATTTAGTGTAAATGGAATACAGTGGGGACAGAAACTAGGTGTCGTCCCTGTATTTTTAGTTTAACTGTTTTATTACTGGACATTAGGTAGATAAAGGCATATGGACCCAACGTGTTCAAGAGGAGCTGACTTGTGGAAGAGAGCTCGGCAATCAACGATGAACATGCCGTGAAAGTTCTGAAAGATGGTAAAATTGTGAGACATTCCATGAGTATTTTCTAAAACGTTTACCTTGATTTTGTTGTCTGGCAGCTGTATGAAAATTTGCATGAAAGTTCTGAAAGATGGTAAAATTGTGAGACATTCCATGAGTATTTTCTAAAACGTTTACCTTGATTTTGTTGTCTGGCAGCTGTATGAAAATTTGCATGAAAGGAAAACGAGGGAACAGAAGAGGAAAGGAACTGTAGTTTCCTTGCCTAATGACTGTCAAGATGTAAAAGAAGAGCTTGTTATTAAAGAGCTACGCAAAAACTAATTTAAAAAGTATATGCCCCTTATAAAAGTCGCGTTATTTATTTTATTTCTCATTGTCAATAAAAAAAGTCTGATATTTGAAAAACAAGCCCAGATAAAGGTGCCACGGGGCCTATACGAGATTTTAGGGTATGATGATTTCGAGCATTAGAACCATACCTTTTCAAAATGGTATCAAAATGGAAGGACGCTACTATGGTGGAAGAAAGTTTAGGTATAATAGATATTGGTAGTCAAAGAGTCAGTGGGTATCTTTGGCATAAGGCCGACAGAAAATGCTAATTATAAACTATATAGGTTGTCAGTTTAGATAAGATTATCTGCAGGTTATTTCCAATCTCTAGGTTGGTAATAACCGGCACTGGCCGCTCTACAATATATCTGTTTTCGGTTGAAGTCCGGGTTCCGATATTGTCCATGAACTGTCACTGTCAACTGTCACCAAGCAGCTTCCTCTTTAATGACCTATGTCTTACCGCTGCCATTGGTTTACTTTTGAAACCCACGGATTCTCTAAAGAGAAAATCAACCCAATAAAGCCTATCTATTTTCCTTACAACATAGAGTGTCAATAAGAAACCAACGCTTGAAACACCGGACACAGTCATCGTCAGACTTGCAACCCTCAAGTTAGTACGCATCACTCGCACTAACCTCAGTGCAGACAGCAAAAAATACCAAGTTGTCAATGTACTCCAAGCTAAGATACCTCTTCAGAAATCTCCATTGTACCAAGGAGAAGAGGAATCCAAGACCGATGTCACAAAAAATTTCGATGACAAGAGAAAAACTAAGACTTTTAGATTTTCGGGGAGCAATCTGTCTGTAGAACAGCCCCACGACTCTTCTTCTGAGGAGTGGGATAATCTCCAAGAGACAATTCATAAAACAGCCTTTGTGACCTTCGGAAGGAAGCCCTCTAACAACTGTGACTGCTTCAAGACGCAGTTCAGCAAGATTAATTCTGTCATCGAAGCAAAGTAAGCTGCCCTGACTAACTAAAAGTGCCTATAAACCAAGTAGGCCCTTTACGCACACAGAATATCTAGGAACATATTGCAGTAGACAGCAGATGTGTCAACAACTGCTGGCAACAATTCCAAGATGACATTCAAAATGCTGCAGCAACGGAAAACATAAGAGGGATGTTTGAAGAAAGCTCTTGTACTAACAAAGAGCAAAATAACTTGAACTATGGAACACTACCTGGCATTTTACCAGATCTAGTCAAGGGCTGCATAACCATTGTTTTGCAGTCACTATATGACATTCTTTGTCAATCCCGGAAGGAAGGAGATATGCCGCAAGACATAAGAAATGTCACGATACTTATTATGTATAAACTACGGCCGATAGGAGTGACTGTAAAAACTACAAAGACATATCCATGCTGTGTATCGTGGGAAAATTGTGTGCCCGAATCGTGATTTTCAAACATTAGGGAAGCATGTCTACCTTGAATCCCAATGTAGCTTTTGAACAGGGCAATCGTCAGTGGACATGATCCTTTCCCAACTGCAGATAAAAATGGAAAGAACAGAATCTTCTGTACATCGCCTTCATTTACATTACCTATGCATTTGACTTCGTCAGTTGGAAAGACCTTTTCATTATCCTGGTAAAAAATGGATGCCCTTCAAAAATACACAGGATTTTCAGGTCTTTCTACGACGAACAAGAGGTGACAATGCAATGCAAAGGCAATATGTCCAAGCCATTTCACATCAAGAATGGTGTGAAGCAAGGCTGCGTTCTGGCATCCACCTTTCTCGAAATATTTTTTTTCTGCTTCTGAAGTGTGCACATTTCCGGCTGTCTTAGGAGGCCTGTACCTGCCTACCAGATCAGACAAGACAGTGCTCAACCTTGGCAGACTCAGAGAAAAGACCAAAGGTTGTGATATCACCAACATGGACCTTCTTTTGGCTAATGATGTGACTACACATACAGAGCAAGAGCTCACGATCAGCCTGAAAAAGACGGATGTGCTTCCCCAGGGTGTGCAAAAGCCACCTGTAACCACCATCGACAACTACAAGCTCCACATTTTTCACAAGTCCATCTACCTAGGGTCTACAATCAAGGACAATGAATTTCTTGATATTGGAATCTACACAGGCATTGGAAAAGCTGCAACGACAATTTGTTGACTTACTACGTGTGTCTGGGATAACTGTAAGCTCACAATTCTAACCAAGATGGCAGTCGACAACCTCTGCATCCCCAGTACTCTGCTATCCAGCAGTGAGGTATGGTCGACATAAGCAAACCAGAGCAGTGTTTGAATACTTGTCACGAGCGCTACCTTTGCCGCATCCTCAACATTACGTAGAGTGCCAAAGTACTCTACGTTGAGGTCCTTACAAGTGCTGGTTTTCCAACGATGTTCATGCTGGTCAAACCAAAAAGACTATGCCTGCTCAGCCATTTTTAGCAAATGCAAGACGGCCGAATACCAAAAGATGTCATGTATGGTGAGTTAGCACCTGGTACAAGACCTGTTGGCTGCCCTAAGATACTTAAGGAACTTCACGTACTTTAATTAAGCAAGACATAGAGCAAACTATGAGCAAAGTTTTTTGGCTAATAAATGATTATGCAATAATTCCGAATAGACTCCTCATATACAACTTTCAATACTCCCCACGATATACTCCCGGCGATAAGGCGATCCGACAGGATCCTTGCATCTACTTAAATATTTGTTATTTTAAAAGCAATAGTCCATGGATAATATCTTCTCATTCTGATTTTCCTCCTCCTCAATTTCAAGTCCTAACAAAACAAAACAAAACAAAACAACCCAGAAATAATTAATCTCAACTACAAAAGTAACCGCATGCTGGTAAAGGTTTACTTTTGAGGTCTAACAGCACCTTTAAAAGTATCCCAGTCCTTGGAATGATATTGTAGAAAGAGCAAGGAATGACAAAGTTAGGTGAAAGTATGAGCCAGTTTCTTTGTACCAGTAAATGTTGTTTAATATGGAATGTAATATAAAATACATTACGTTCTGAAAAGGTTGCCCATTCTCAAATTCTGGAAAAAAAACCAGAAATATTTCCTTTAAGTTCTCAACCACTAACAGTATGTTGGAAACCAAAGGCAGATGTCTACCCACAACAAAAGAAAACAACTGTGCCTTGAGAATTTTTTGCTTAAGAACAATTTCCCGTCCCACAAAATGGAATCAAAACAGTTTTGCAAAGATTTGGTGTTGTAATGACAAACGGGTTGGTGTTAACATCCTAAAACAAGAGCTAAAATATAAATTATGTAGTTTGCAGAACGACAATACTCTTGAGAGTGTTGCTGATATTATAATTTCCATTCAAAACAAATAAAATAATACCATTATAATTGAGAGAGGAAAGTACTGTCATGTTCATTAGTTCCCTTAGAAAATGACTCCTTGCAGAGTTTTACGAGGAAAGATGCTTTATGGGCTCTACAGAAATAGGTAGCAAAAACAGAGAATTGTTGCAAGAACACTTGCTCTCCCTATAAAATCCGCTTTATCCACGTCGAAGTTTGTAGAGGAAGGATTGTAGCGACCTTAAGGATTTGGGAGATAAACTATGCTATATGATATAAAAGGGTTTTTTTGTATATAAAATAGAATGAAAAATTGTTAACGAGGAACAACTTGCTCAACAATTAAATGTAAACGGAAAAGCTGCGAGTACGATTCCTCTGTACCCAATACTATCGTCAGTACCACAAATTGACGAGGAAAGTAATGATGGTCTTGAAGCACAAAACAGCCTCCAAAAGATTAATCAAATTCAAAAAACGTTTGTAGATAAGAGAACAAGCCTCAGAATTTTTGTAAGAATTACCACCGAGGAGTCAAAATTATTAGTAATGTTGATTCTGCTCTTATAGCAGCTTGCAGGAGTAGTCACCTTTCAATAATTGTTGCTGCACCAATTGGTATTGCTATTACTATTTATCACAGCTGTAGGAACAAGACTCAAACATATCGTTGGTGAACAAGTTAAGAAAAAATTGACGCAAAAGTCTAAATATGCGTATGATCAACAACAAAAAAGCTAAATATCTAAGAAATTGTCATTGAAGTCCTCATCAACAGTTTTGATATCACCTCGAATACCTATTATTTGGCAAATCAATAGATGTTGATGGGATTGAATTTCACCACAACCAGAAAATGGATTGTTCCTTAGACCAATGCATGAAATCGGCATATCGTCCACATCCAGACCGTAATGGATTTAAGAGCACCCATTGTTCACGCTTCAGGTCATGTCCTGGAGGTTTCACCATAAGTTCAAAAATAAATTGGGAAAGCTGGTTGTCTGTATTACTCCATCGATATTTCCACACATCAGCAGCCCAAGATTTGACAGATGCTATATTGTTTATGGTGGAAGCTAAAAGGCGCATGCAATTTGCAAATGGAACTCTGCTATTCAACCTATTGCTTGTGAGTGGATATGCAACCAATGTTTCAAGAATGTGCCCTTCTTCCGATAGCACACGATTATGTAAATTTAATATATTTTTATCTCTTCTTAAGTAGGCAGGTTTAATACCACAAAGAACAGGAAGAACATCAGATGAAGTTGCTTTTATACAACCACTCACTAGTTTCAAGCATTAATTAAGTGCAACATCAACTTTATTTGGCTTTGGCTCCAAACAGGAAAACATAGTTCAGCAGCAGAGTAACACAAGGCTAAAGCAAATAATCTCAAAGTCGAGAAATCAGCACCCCACCGATTGCCAGCAATACGCCTTGGTAGGTTACATCGCTTGATAACTTTAGACGAGACTTCTATCAAATTATGTTTGTATGAGAGAGTACAGTCTAGTGTGGCACCAAGGTACTTGGGAGTTTTTTTCAAAAGGTAACCTCATACCAGATATTGAGACATTGAGTTCATAATCAGCTCTTCGATTAGCAAGATGAAACAAGCTGGAAACAGTTTTGGTGATATTCAGTATGAGTCTCCAATTTTTGAAGTATTTGCTGATAATATCCATATCTCTTGATAATGTTCTTTCGATTACATCAAACCTCTTATGACAAGTCTTAAGGGCTATATCGTCAGCATAGATGTATTTTTTACTGATAGTTGTGGGTACATCGTGTGTGTACAGGTTGAAAAGAAGTGGAGCAATGACTGAACCTTGTGGTAAACCATTAGTTAGGGTTCGGCAGCGTGATTTCTTTGCATCCACATGTACATGAAAGCGCTGCTGTGATATCATGGTCATAAAGACATGAACCATTCCCTTGCATGGTATCGTTCTCAACAATTTCAGTGTAAGCCCACGGTGTAACACAGTGTCACAGGCGACAGAAAGGTCAACAAATACAACTCCTGCCTTAAGTTTCTTGTCAAAAGAATATTCAATATCCTCTGTGAGTAATACAACGTGATCCTGGGAAGATCGATCTGGCCGGAAACCTGCTTGTTCCTTGGGTAAGATCGTTTCAGTTATTGGTTGTATACGATTGTAAAGCCATCTTTCGTAAAGCTTAGAGGGAACACAAAGCAGACTTACTGTGTGTAACTACTAGCAGCATTTGGTGGTTTCTTGGATTTAAGCGCAGCAAACACTTTTGCAAGTTTCTAAATTTTAGGTACTTTGTTTGTATGCAGACACACATTGAAGAAAGATCGTAGCCATTGAATGCAGTTCTCATGGATATGAAGAAATAACTCAGGGTGCAGGTTGTCTGTGCCTGGGGCTTTACCGACTTTTAGTGATTTAATGGCAGATATTATTTCATTATCTGAAAACTCATCGCAAAGGTTTGATCTACTGATGGGGAATTCCATTCTTCTTTCAATTGTTAATTTACTTCTCTTGTAAATTGTCGATTAGGGTTTTTGTACTTCCCGTTGTTTAGAAGACATGAAGCAACTACATTTGGACCAACCGAATTCGGATTTGGAGTGACGTTTTTTTGCCAGTGAGTGTGTTAATAGTTGACCATGCTTTTCGACTGGACCGTTTTATATTGATGCCCTCAACAGTGGTAGTCCATTGTTCTTTCCGCTTAGTATTAAGATGATCGATAAGACGGTTTGCTGAAGGCAACTTTTCCTCAAGAGACTGAGCTTTTTCATACTGAGAAGCAAAGTCATTGCATTTGGTATCCCATCTAGGAATGTAGTTCTTTCGAAAGCCTCTTGGAATTGTATCTTTAGCTATTTTCAATAGTTTCTTCTGAAATACTGTGTAACACAAATTTAAATCAGATTCTCAAGATGGAAGATCATCACACATATTTCTAGTTGCACTCTCAAATCTATCCCAGTCGGCGTGTATTCGATCAAAGCCGGGTGATGCTGAGATTTTGGAAAGTTTCCCAAAACAGTGTGTACAGGATGAGGCAGAGAGCTGTTGACGTCATTTGTGAAGAAAGTAATATCTGGATTCGTGTATGTGACGTATCAGAATAAAACGTCTTTGGTTGATTATGATCGAAAAGAACTTAATATCGAATGTGCTGGACCAATCATAAAGAGCACCCCCATCCGGATTATTTCTAGAGTAGGCCCAAGTTGTATGATGACAGTTGAAATCACCGGAGTATATTACTGGGTGATCATAATGGGGCGATGGTTCAAACGGAGAATTAGATGGTTTGTAGTAGTTTGTTATTGTAATTTCTCCATTGATCGGGATGGTTAGCCATTCAACTGCACTATCAGCATTACTGCGGCCAATTTCAACAGAAGGAAGGTCGTTACGTACAAGAGTTGCAATACCATGCTTAGAATGTTTGATTGAACCAATGAGAGAGAAGCCATATATCTTGATTTTATCGTCATTTGTGACATCTGTCTCTTGTAGTAGAATAACGGAAATTGAATTGTCCATGGCGATTTTTTGAATGACTACATTTTGGTCGTGTAAGGCCTTCTACATTTAATTGAAGGATATCTGGACCAGATGGTTTATTTATCTTTGACATGTCGTTAGATTGTCTAGTTTGTCTCTGTTGTTCAGGTATTGGCATTAGTTTCCCAAATTTAGATTGGTACTTGGAAGCTGGACTAAATGCTTTAAATGCTGTCAAAGACAAAACTCAGTACAATCAGTGATCTAGTTTCAAAGGCATTGACAGATAATACGCTCTCTGATAAAGAGTACTTCTTGTTCCTATCAGAGCTAATAAGATATCATCAAATGAAGGGAAAGGTACAAACAAACACTAAAAAATTACTTGATGAAAAGATAAGATTATCATTAGACAACCATGTTTAACAAAAAAATTAACAAGAACAGGGTTGACATCCACAAAAATCTTTAGTAAAAAGAGGGATAAAAAGTAAGATAACAAATGAGATGAAAAATGAGATAAAAAATGAGATAAAAAATATCTAATCGTTAGAACAAATGTAATTTCTATAGATAACAGACGCCAAGAAGAGGGACCTAATTGTTAAAGAGTTTTTCAAAGCAAAGAAAAACATTCAGATTAAGCAGATTACAGAGCGGCTGGTTGAACAAGATACTTCATCTACATTAAGCAAACAATTCAAACCAATAACAGGTACCCAGAAAGATCTGTTTTAAAGTATGTGATATTAAACCTGTCAAAGAGGTTTGTCTTAATCCTCCCTAGTTCCTAGCTATAGAAGGTTGTTTCCAAAGACACTCATAAAATATAGGGATTGTATGGTAAGCTAGGTTAGTGGTTATATAGACGATACTAAATTTGGTGTGATTGATGACAATATTGTTGTCGGTGACAAAGAAAATAAAGGTACACGTGGTCTTTGGGAGCTTGTAGCTATGAAAACAGCCAATGATGAAATATTTACTGTTGAGGACTATTCAAAGTATGCAAAAATTATGGTGAAAACAAGTGAATTGAAAAAAGGTAACACTAAAGATAGTAAGACACCCAAGGCTGGAAATGGAAGTATTTGTTAAAAGATACATGGAATGAAAGGAAGCAATATGACGGAGAATATGTAGAGTCAACACCACCTTGGAAACCTATTATACTCTCTAGTGACCCTAATGCTCTCCTCAAAGGATTTGATTTACTAGTGGCTAGCAAGGCTGAAGGGAATACAGGTGTGACAAATGAGGCTGTATCAAAATGCGACGAACTATAGAGGCAAATCGTGTTAGATACTAAACCATATTACAAATTATGTCTATAATATAAAAAATAAGATGCCTATTTCAAAATGTCGTGGATTTAGTAGAAAGTACGTGTACAGTAATGCTGGTATTTTTAACAGCATTACAAGTTTTTAAACTAAGTTGTTTACAAGCAATGCAGCAAATCAATTAGCGTCTGCAGCGCTTGAGCAAAGGACGTTGGGAAAAAGGCAGTTGACTTTGGTAAATCAACACTAATAGATTCTGGCAACAAACTGATAGAGGAAGATGTGACAAAGGCTCTTATACCTAAATCTCAAGCAAATCTACAGAAACACGTAGGTGTACCAATGCAACAGCTCACACCTGACGCAAAAAAAACAAAGAACAAAGAATCCACGGAGTATCTTGAGTAAATTTCTGAACACAGAGCACAGAATATTAATGTATTGATTGATGGAAGTGAGGTGCAACATCAAAAGGCAATTTCCATTCAAGATGTTGTCAGGAAACTGTAAGGATCTGGGTTTAAAGTTTTGTAAGTGGTCTGGAAGTAAGTGACCTTCGCGTTCGCTCAACAATGTACGAAAAAATTGTTTTCATGAAAATGACTTAAAGAATTGTAATTTTTATAGTAAAATCAATGGAATCCAGGCGTGATGATATTCATTGATGGAACCCCTGGTAAACAGTGGGCCAATTTTGGTCTTTCACATATATCCATCTATGAAAGACCCGAACGGAAGGAGCAGATCAAGAAAAAAGGGGACAGAAAGCGTGCAAGGCACCATAAAATGTAAGAGATAGGGATCGTTCCTCCAGGACCCTTCGTGGGAAGGTCCTTCCTCTTGGGTTGGTCATCAGCCAAAGCTCAAATACCTCAAGACCACCTGTCCTGTGTTGTTGGGCCCTATAGCCGTAGACCCGACCAAAGAGAGACCAGGGCTCTACACTTGATCTTAGCCAAAAGGCCGAGAAGCGATACTACATCTACAGTTATTAAGAACCCCTTTTTCAGCCTGAAGGATTGTGAGATCCTTGAAATTGAAAGACTCAAATATGGGTATCAGAAAGCAGTTGTAAGTATGTGACAAGATAAAGAGATCGAGGAGAAGGTTAATGAGTACCTTGATGGTGAAGGTATTGGAAGAATAGAGCTTGTAAATTAAAGCAATATTTATGCAAAAAAAACAATAGATCGACACCCCAAAAATACCCTAGAATCGAGGAGTGCGTTTACCAATAATAAAAATAAAATGTGAGTCACCTAAATTAATCACGCAGAGATGTAAGAGTATGGAAAAAAGGCCGCTTCTGTTGCACTCCAAAGCCTTTTTCACCTGTACAAAATGATATAAAAATTATTTCGTGCTAATAAAAATTATAATGAACATTCTAAGATTTACCGAAGTTCCCATTACAGATTAGGGTATTGAAGAACATGAATTTCATTACTATGCGCAAATCTAAATAATCCTGGAGGGAACAGAATCAATATTGAAACACAAGATCCCTTTACGTATCCATGTGAGGGTTATTTGATCATTCAAGGATGTTTGACAGAATCAGATGGAACTGCATAGACAAATGCTTTTAATGTTGCTCTAACAAATAATACTCTTATGCATTTTTAAGTAATATCGAGTATCAGCTTTCAGGTCAAGACGTCCCTTTTTTACCTAGGACAGGAGTCAACAATGCTTGGTTTGTTGAAATACCCATATAATTTTTATATTGGATATAGGAAGCACAGCAAACATTGCAAATAACAGTGGGGTTGGTGTTAGACAATCTTATCTAATTCTGTACCCTAATCCAAAAGAAGCGTTAAGTTTCAGAGTCCTTCTTAAACACATCTTTGGGATTTGTGAAGACTGTGATAAAATTGTTTTGCTTTGAATAATGCTCTTACCCTCATTGGAAAGTCTGATAATGATGCAGCCTATAGAGCTGATGCAGAAGCAGCTGGTAAGATTGCTATTGACAAAGTGTCTTGGTTTATACCGCACATGCTCCCTGGTGATGCAGAAAAATTTCAGATCTACAAGACAATCGAATCAAAGGCTTCCTACCACATGGTAGGACTTAGATCTGAATGAATTAGCATCTAACCCCAACATTACTCCAGCTGATAACAAGACATTGTTTCCACTATTTGTGTTTAATGTAAGGAAACAGAGCGGAAGGCTAAAGATTTCTGTTACAGATATTCAGATCAAGATACAGTTTAAAACTAATGTGCCAGGAGGTGCAGAAACATTTTCAGTTGTGATTAGTGACAAGATGATTTACATCCAGTCTGGTAGAAATATGATGAGTGTTGTGTATTAGGTTTAGTGCCAGAAAGGCTTTGGAAAATAAATATGGATGTTAATCAGCTGTAAAAGAAGTATTTCATGACAAATCAGCGAACTGGCTAAAATGTTGGCAAAGGAGTCTAAAGAAGTGCGGGTTTTTTCTGATTGTTTAGAAATGGCCTGAGGATGGGGCCAAAGGATACATCCCACGTATTTCGGCGTGTCGTAAAAGGCGACTAAACGGGAACCTCGACACTGAGCTGAGGGGGTCGGCATTGTCGAATGGCTCCGGCATTGCAATAAAAACTACATATCCCTTTTGAAGTGTTGTGGAGAAGACGAGTACAGGCTGCCTTTAGACGAGCCTGGTCATGCCCTGTGTTAGGCAGCAGTGACACATTATGAGAATAAAGTGGATGATCCACGTTACTGGACAACGGATTTTACTCAATGATCTGTAAGGCAGACTGGCAACTTCAGTACTGACTTGCGAACTGCGGTGAAGAAGGCAAGGGAGAACCACCCTTGCCTTCTTCACCACCTCACTAAAATTTTTCTCCAAGAAAAATCATGGATTGCCACAATTATAATCATCCAAAGAACGGAGTTAATGCGACTCCAGATTCCAATAGGCAAAGGAATCCCTCGCCCGGTAGGGACCCTCATAGGCAACAGGTGAGACCCGACTGTCATCAAGCGACTGTTCGCAATTGATCGAAACTCGGCAGTGAGAACTTTACATCAGGATGGGAAACTAGAAAACCTCAAACAAGAGATGAAGAAGCTCAATATCAGTATTTTAGGGATTTCGGAGACAAGATGGACAAAGAGTGGTCAATTTTTCATCGATGACTACAAAACAATCTATGCTGGTGGTGAGAAACATAAAAGGGACGTGGGCCTCCTTCTAGACGAGGAGATGAGCAAGAGATTGACGGGATGCTGGTCATTGAGTGAAAGAATTCTTTTCGTTTAGCTGCACGGACACCCCTTTAACATTTCCATCATTGTTGCCCCGACAAGTGCGTCCTCCGATGAGCTGATTGATGAGCTTTATGAAAAGGAAGACGAAGCCAAATTTTAATGCAAAGACAATGTGATCAGTACTGTCATGGGCGATTTAAATGCTAAGGTTGGATCTGGTGGAGACGGAAAAGTGGTAGGCCAGTTTGTCATTAGGTAGGGAACAGTAGATAACCGAGGAGATACTGGAAATGATGAGTGACAGACAGAAAATTAGGGACAGGAGCAGTAGCAAATATCGAGAACTGAATAAAGCCATCAAGCAAAAATGTAGCGACTTTAAAGAAATCTGGCTAAATAACAAGTGCTCTGCAATCGAAAATGAACCTGTCGATTCCAGCGAAGTCTAAAGGCGTATTGATGAGCGAAGTGTGAGAAAATCAAGTTGTACTACATCGGGTTGCATCACGGCACGTGATGGAAACATGCTTGTTAAAAAAGCAGACATACAGAACCTATGGGTCGAGTACATAGGTGAGCTATTCCACGACGAGCGAGGAGCCATGCCTGTTCTTGAGAAGACAAATAATGGCCACAAAATCCTAACTTCAGAGGTACAAGCCGCCATGAAGAAAATGAGGAGAAAAAAGGCAGCCGGCCTCGACGGAGTTGTGGTAGAGATGCTTCAGGCTTTAAAAGAGTATGGTGTTGAAAAGTTAACAGCAGCTATCAACCAGATGAAGACCTCCATCTTTTGCAAAACCTTTACTGACAGCAATCAGCCCGTGTAAGCATTGTAGGAGAATGTAGTGGATACACATGACTGGAGCGGGGTGTAAGACGAGGATGTGTGATGTCACCAGACTTGTTCAGTTTCTACAGTGAGTTAATTTTGAGACATTTTTTGAAGGAGAGAGGTTTCAACGTCGGTGGACATAACATTACGAACATCAGATATGCTGATAACACGGTACCCATGGGAGAGTCGCAAGAAGATCTTCAGGGGCTTCTGGATGTAGTATTATTAGAGAGTGAAAAGAAGTGTCTGAGTATTAATTGAAAAAAGACGAAATGTATGGTTTTATCAAAGAGAGACAGCCCAGTGTGTACTCTGAAAGTCAATGATGAGGTAATAGAACAAGTTCCATCCTTCAATTATCTAGGTAGTTTGTTGACAGATGATGCTTGATGCGCTCGAAAGATAAAGGGGCGAAGTGCCTGGCAAAGACGAGTTTTATGAAGGTCCAAACGATACTCGGAAACAGCAAGATATCTATGCCAACAAAGCTAAGATCCCCAAGTGCTGTGCTAACCCAGTGCTGACATACTGCTTCGAGACATGGACACTAACCCCAGAGTCACAGAGGAACTTAGAAGGCTGTGAAATGTGGTTTTTAAGAGCGATGCTGAAGATCAAATGGTCTGACAAAGTAAAAAATGAAGAAGTTTTAAGGCGAGCCCAAGTGATGCAGCACCTGATAAAAGAAATTCCCGCACAACAGCTGCTGAGTTTCATAGGACACATCATAGGAAAGGAAGTTCTGAAAGAGGTGGCAATAACAGGGAAGATAGAAGGAAAATGGAGCAGGGGAAGGAGGCGCATCGTGTGGATGAGCAGTGTGAGAGAATGGATAGTGGAGAATGGTATCCATCTTACCAACGTTGATCTTCTGCAAGAGATAGGAGAGCGTGACTGGAG
Source organism: Morbakka virulenta (assembly GCA_003991215.1). Taxonomy (NCBI): domain Eukaryota; kingdom Metazoa; phylum Cnidaria; class Cubozoa; order Carybdeida; family Carukiidae; genus Morbakka; species Morbakka virulenta. Next base: position 146,154 of record RDPX01000406.1, read on the forward strand.
GTGATCACCAACGTCCTCAGTGGATATGGCACCTAAAGAAGAAGAAGAAAATGTAAATAAGCTATGGTTTCAATGAAAGACCTAGAGATCCTTAACGATAATTGAGGAAGCCGTGAGATTCCAGGAAAGCTACACAAATTGTTGGTATCAAGGTGGAATAGAAAAACTTTTAAACGAAAGAGTCTAAAGTTGGGCACTCTAATTTCTCAGCATTCAGTAACGTTGTTAAAATGGAAACTGATTTACTTTGTCACCCAGTTATATGATTACAGCCTGTCAAAAACAAACACGATTAGCCATGTAAACCAGTACAAATACCGCAACAAAGGGGAACAAGCCTTTATACTAAGACATGTATTCAGCCAGGTGGCATCAAGCCAAGATTTTAGAATAAGTTTTGACGTGGTCAAACTCACATCACACAAGAATGTTAGAAGCTGAGACCAAAACCACTCGGTAAATGCAAATCATTACACATTAAAACAAACTATCCCTTTGGGTGTTTGAAGCCAGTTTATGACTACAAAACCTGTAGGTATAGGATAACATGCATGGAAGGTAATAAAACGTATTCCCACCTGCTTGTATGACAAAGATTGGTCAAACGAAATAAAATAAACGGAAATGGAAACCATCCAGGGACCCATCCTGACGGTAGTTCACAAGCAAAGTATGATGTAGGTCGTGGTTCTAAGCTTGACACATGTGAAAACATAAATGTTGTAAAAAAACACGACCACATGTGGATCTAATCCATCCAACATAAATACTGAACTGACTACCATGACTGTACCGTTGTTTCTCTTGACATACGAACAGCCATAAATGTAAGAGCCTCATCAAGTCGTAAGCTTTTTCTGAGCTCAGAAAAAGCTTACGACTCTTTTGTCTAAAAATCTCTTTCTCAATGCGTCCCAACTTGATTTCCTGGCTAAGTATTAAATAGAAAAAAGAACCCCCTGCCTCCAACTTTCTACGTTTGTACTCTGTTTTTCCACATTTTCTCAGCTTTTTCTCTACAGTTCTACTATGGACAGAATTAGTTCATCACTACGGTCAGTGTCTCCAGAAAACGTCTAACCCTGAAATGGTCCGCTCAGGAAGAAGTAGCATGCATACTGTCCACACACATTACTTCCCAGGCTCTACAAGTCGGCTTTAATGTAGTACGCATGTCCGAAGGGCAAATTATTCCTCAATCAGAATAAAAAGTTTGTTTTATGTCCCAAGATGAGGATATCTGCATCTTGGGCTAACCGGAATGATACCAATGTACTTCACTCTCTGTGATCATAGCTGCTATCCAATGAAACTCAGGAGCAGTTTCCGGATCATAATTTGCCACAACCTCGACAGGCAGTCTAATTATTGTGGGGTCTGAAAGTATATCTGAGGGCAAGAACCCTAGAAAATTTGCTTCTCCTCACAACTATCTAGGTTTGGGCTCCTGTATCTGCGTCGACATTCTCATATTTACCTATCACTAGTCTATCACTACAATTATGTTGGGACCATACTCGAATCTTTCCAGGATTTTTGGAAAAAAGCCTGAAAGATGGGCTCCAGTGTCCAAGTCTAGCGCAAGACTAAAGTAGTAAATGACATTCCTGCCACAGAATTCCCTCGTGATGTACAGGATTCCACTTTCAGACCCCTCTAATATTTCCTTGCTACACTTGATCCCCTTAGACTGTCCTCGCTAAACGTCGGTGCAGATTCCGTTCGAGTATCAATGACGCAAGCTGCTTTGATTTGTAGTTTGTTAAGTCCAAAATTGGAAAAGGTCAGAGGATTCTGGGCAGCGTCCCTTGTGTCACAACGGCAATGGTAAATGCGATAAAGACATAACTAGGAATTGGACATGCCAGAACATTTGTCAAGTCAAACTGAATGGTGATGACCTGCTACAAATAATCACTGATGCAACCTTTAGGATAGAGAGTTCTCCTCTCTTTTTCAAATGTAGATATCACATGCCAATTAGCAGCTTCTGTCAAGGTGCACCTGCGGAGATATCATCAACACAAGTCAGCTTAATGCTTGCCCCAGTAACTCCACCGTTGTTTAGAGTAAATGAATCTTTATCCTCTGATACTCCAGTTGGAGATCTGTCCTGTCTGAATTCAGACTATTAAGCTAGAATCCTTCCAACATTGGTCAAAACCAGACACAGACTATTGAAGCAAAGTCTGAAACTCTTGCAGCCTGGATTAGTGACTTTCTTCTCCTGTATCTCACATTTCCATTATCTATTGTGTCCATTTTCCCAGCCGCGTTCTGATAGAACCCTTTCAGCGTCTCAACAGATTTCGTCCAGTTCTTGCCCTTTGACAGTAGCGTGGTAATTGCCGCACTGTATGGTTAGCCACTGTTGCTATCTGAAATGCTCCCATCGCTAGCATAAAGCGTGATCTTTGGCCACACCGTGTGTGAAAAAAGGTTGGTGAGAGAGGAGTTACTGTTGCCACAATGAAACCAGGTGGTTTGATGACACGAAACTGGACTTTAGTGTATGACTCAGACAGGTTAGTCATGTAGAGACCTGCACGTGGATTAAACTCAACATAAGTAGCTGTATCAAGGCCCGACCTTGGCTCGATGTATCCATGAGTGGCAAGGACTGACCACAGGCTTATCATCTCAGACTTTTGTCCACATCTATTTTTTTCGTGTACTCTATCCATAGCTTTGCTACAGGGGCAGCCTCGCTCTTTAGTATCCTGAAGATGCGTGTAATACCTAGTGTCAAGCTGGCCGGAAATTCATTGACGTCCAGGGTTGTATTGCTACCATCCTTGATGTTGACTTCAATTTCCCGAGTTAGAGGCATATTAAGCTTGTCCATCTCCACTGATAATGGCTGGCGGTATTGTGTTATGTATCAGAAAACATGATTGTTGACAGGGGTGTTTTTCGGCAGGGAAACTACAAATAATCTGACACGTGCTTTTTGAGAATGAACAGGTAGACAGAGGAACTGGTTAGACCACCGGTAATGTGGAGAGAGGTGATTGTACACAAGTAAATTACCTGGAAATTCCCGCAGAGACCCCATATTGCTGTGTGTGTAGTGATCAGTAACTTTCTCAGCACATTGAATCTTCACCCTCAATGTAACAGGGTAATTTGTAATCCGGATGTTTTTCTGAGCTAGCCTCTTCATTGAAGCTTGTATCGATGTTACCAGATTATCACTGCTGGTATAATAATAAGAGGAATGATGGTTTGAAGTTGCTTTTTCGTTTTCTTACAGTCAGTGTAGTAAAATCCGTTATTCACTCCAGCCTTCAAGTTGTGCCACAAAAATGGTATCACAACCCCTAGTAGGAAAAACTCATAGTCTCCATCTGCAAAGGTCACCGTACGACCAAGATATACTGTGTAGTTGCCTTACAAGGACTCCAAAAAGACTACCGGATCGTTATTTTGTAGCTGTTATTATGATCTTGCTACCTTGGTATTGCTACCCGTCAACAGCCTCTAAAGAGACATTATGTATTCTTTGACACCTTCAAGATGCGAGTGTGGTGGAAATTTTCCCATTTTATCATCGTCTGGCACTCCTTTTGCTTCTTTATGATCTTCCTGCTCAGCTGGATCCATGGCATAGTTAAGCAGACCCATTCCATATTGTTGGTCGCCATCCTCCAGAGGCATCACTAAAATATGAGTTGCAAATTTGTCATCATCATTGGAGGGTTGTGGTGGAAAGTCCTGTAGAACTAGTATGACATGCCACCATTGTTTTTGGCATCCAAGAGAGGCTATATTCCTGGAGGGAGCTTGCTTGACCTGATGCTTCTTTCCCTCAGACGTTGTGTCACCTTGTCAATGCCCACTGGCCTGGCACGTTATTGCTTCCCCTTGATCAGATGCCGAGGTCTTTTTATGAGATTGCTTTCTTTGATTGGGTAACCATACAAAGCTATCTCTCCCTCTGTCTTCGATACAGCCTTTCCCCTCAGTATATTAGCTATATCAGCATATCTCTCAATTTCGTTGGTAGTTGGCCTATTGTCAATTCAATTCTCTTAAAATAACTTCACTGAACAAATTGAATAAATCTGGCGAAAAGACGTATCCGTGTCTCACTCCTCTTTTAATTGATGCATAATTACTGAAGTCTCCATTACTGCGGACACAAGCCCTCTGCTTCCAATACAGATTTCGGAGAATTCTAATGTCCTTTCCGTCTATATCCAGACTTTGCAGAATGTCCATCGAGACGTCGTGTTTGACTCTATCAAACGCCTTTGTATAATCTAGAAAGCACAGGAAGATGTCTTGTTTAGCCTCGATAGCTCGTTCACTTAATCTGATCATGAAAATTGCGTTTCTAGTTCCTTTATCCTTCATGAAACCACACTGCTCTTCACTGATTTCTGATGTAATCTTGGACCGGGCTCTAATCATTGGTATTCTGAGGATCAACCTGGTCACATGACTCATTAGACTTATGGTCCTGTGAAGTTCGCATTCTTTCGCGCCTGGTTTCTTTGGAAGGGTGATAAAAACTGATTTTGTGAAATCATCTGGTATCACTCCACTGTAGTAGATGTCGTTAACCAGTTCTGTTAGCTTTTGTATGCCGATTTCTCCAGCTGCAACCAGGAGCTCGGTAGTGATATTGTCTGGACCTGGTGCTTTATCGTATTTCATCTTTCTTAAGGCTGCCTCTACTTCTGACTTGAGAATTGGTGGTCCGTCAATAGATTTCCTGATTTCTGGCAGGTTTCCCCTATTATCGTGAAAGAGATCCTGGATGTATTCGTTCCTTCTTTCTAGAATCTTGTCTTTCTCTAAGATAACTGTTCCATCCTTTGCTTTGATACATCCTGAGGACGAACAACGCTTTTTCCCTAGGATATCATCAATGTTCTTGTAGATTGTTTGAGTGTTTTCATTGAAGTCAGATTGTGCTTTTTCGCATGGCCTGTTAAACCCTTCTTCCTTAGCCTCTCTGCATCTTCGCTTTATATCTCTATTAAGTCTTCTATAATCTTCGCTAGCGCGATCAAATATTTTGCGTCTCTCTTCCATGAGGTTCAGTATGTCATCTTTCATCCATTTCTGTCACTTCTTCTTCTTGATTTTCGGCAGCTTCTCATTGGCTGTGTTTACTAGTACATCATTGAATGTGTCCCACTTCGGACATTCTGTATTTTGTAGCATTTGGAATCGGTTGTTGACTGCGATTTTGTAAGAACTTCTAACTTCATGGTTTGTTCTGAGGAGCTCATACTGAAGTTTGGTTGCATGTTTCGGTTTCTCTGTACGCTTACATCTAATCTTCAGTTTACATAGCACTGGAATGTGGTCACTACCGCAATCAGCTCCTGGGTAGGCTCTACACATGGTAATAGTATTTCGAAACCTTTTATTGATAGTAATATAGTCAATCTGATTTTTCACATTGTTTCCTGGGCTTCTCCATGTCCATAATCTTCTTGGGTGTTGCTGGAACATGGTGTTCGCGATAAATTGACCATTTTCTTGGCACCACCGAACTAACCGATGCCCTCTCTCGTTCTGTTCACCAAGTCCGTGTTGACCAACTGTCATCCCATCTGACTGATTTCCAACTTTGGCATTGAAGTCTCCCTTGATGATGATAATTTCCTGGGATTTGCAGAGCTTCTTGGCTGCCTCTAGATCATCATAAAACTTGTCAATTTCTTCTTCTGAACTCGTTGTAGTAGGTGCGTAAACTTGTATTATTGAGAATTTGAAAGGGTTTCCATCCATCTTCATAAGCAAGACTCGACTAGAAATTGGGTACCAACCACTAACGTTAGATGCTACATTTGAATCGAGAATGAAGGCTCCTCCTTGCTCGTGCTTCTTTCCTCCTGAGTATATGACTCTGTATCCATCTGAAAGAATCTCATTACTGCCTGTCCATCTTGTTTCACACACTCCCATAAAGTTTACCTTTAAACGTTTCATCTCTTGCTTCAAGTTATCTAGTTGGCCACATTGCAGTAACGTTCTTACATTCCATGTGCCAAAGACTATTCCTCGTTTGTTGCTAACAAATGTCCTACCTCAAGTCTCCTTACAAGACAAGTTCACAGAGTATATATGTGCAATGCAACGGCTGCCACCCCGTGCATGCATGTACGTTCTGCTAACAGCGTAAAATACGTAAAAGTGCGACATGAAAACATGGGAAAGAAGGAAAGGGCTGAATAGGTATGCTAAAACAAGCTAAATGACATTAAACTAATCAATACATACATGAACCTGAAAAGAGATACCAAATAAATAACGATGACCAAGCTAAGCATGACGGTCAAACAATGATGGGAAAATCCCACACCTCCAAGCAAAACAAAGAAAAGGGATGTCACAGGTGTGATGCATGCCTGTGGTGCAGACTTGCTTACGTGTTACAAAGGGAAAGCCAACGATAATGATATCCAAAACAGACGATTCTGAGATGAATGAACCAACGGGAAAATGTAAACAAGCTGAGCAGAGTGGCTAAAGGGGTTATTAAACTTATATCTCTGGCCATAACGAGGGATAGAAACAAGAAAAACACAGTTATATTCAGGAACCAGCTTTCTTCTCGTTTATGTTCTGAAAACGCAATCAGGTGTGTCCTCTTCAATAACTGAAAAAACACGTGTGCTACCAAATGGGTACATGAATTACGTAAGTGCCCCAATGGAAATACAGAATTAAAACGAGTCACATCTTTGCAGGGGTGAAAGTTCAACTTACAAAAGGGGATTCCAGGAGGTTTGTGGCAACCCATAGCTTCGATCTTCTTGTCCTGCCTCTTGAATCATGCTTCATAAATGACCCGTCATTTCTCCGTAATGAGTGCTTTTGTCATCAAGGAAATAAATTCTTTTCTGTCAGCTTTTCGATAGAGCATGACACGCAGGATCCCTGCAATGTGTACTCCACTTAAGTGTTGCGAAACAGTGATGTAAACGTACAGGAAAATGGAGGAAAGGGCAAAGGTTCTTAATCTGAATTTGACACACAAAAAGAAACATTACATGCCTGTGTGCATGACAAGACAGACAGACAGACAAAAAGCTTTATTGCCTGACTGACATCAGGAAACATTTCACAAAAAGTTGTCCATCTTGGTTTACTTTCTGGCTGCTCTGGAAAACTCGCGAGGAAACTTTGAATGCATCAAAATAGACGTGTGTATTGCATCATGCAAGCTAATAGAAAACCCACGACATGACTACCTTTTGGTTCCTTCACACGAGAAGTTAGCCGTAGTCTAATGGAACGTGCCACAGCACCAAAAACTAGAGTTTTCAGGTTCAAGGCTCCGAGGAGATAAAAACTTTGGAACTTTGACAAAAAGTAAAAGTAGTTACTCTAACGACTTTTAAACGTGATGAGGTTTCTTTTAAACCTCTGTGCAATCAATTATCACCCTGCATTTAGTCTTGTTGATTCATTCTTGTGGACTCAATCTCTGCCGATACAATCAAGCCTTTAATTTTGCACCCATACAATTTTCTCATGTAAAAATTGACGTTGTTACAAGACATTAGAAATGCTAAACCTTATAGCCAGGTCGTCAACAAACGATGCAATCTCATTACTAAGAGAAATTCCCTTTCGTATGGCAGCTTTAGTCTTAGGTTCAGTTTCATTTCTCTCTAGTCCGACTTCGGAATATCTTTTTTTTCCATGTCGGGAATTTGTTGTAAAAAAATTATTGTTTCGTGATTTTATCTCATTTCCAGTATTGCATTCGATGAGCAATTGGTTCCAGGTGATGAAAAATTATTTTGAATGTAGAAACCATTTCTAAGCCAGTGCGCAAAGTAATTGGGTAATCCATGGCAAGATACTCGAAGGCAATAGGTGTACCTGTTGGTTTTGAGAATTTTTAAACTCGTCTCAGACTCGGTTACAGGAGACTCTTTGAAAACTGGTACCCTTTTAAAAGAAATCAAACATCTCCTGTTTTGACAAATGCGCGCTTTTCTGAAAATTTTATTGTAGCAATGTGCCTTGGAGTCAGAAATAATGTTGGATACGAATTATCGTAGGTCGGTTTCCCATTTCAAAAATCAAGGCAGAAAACAAATGAGTTTTCAGGTTATAAAATATCTTTCCTCCTCCCTTTCGATTTAGATAGTGTTCATGGAGAACTTTATTTTTCATTCACAGTTGGGAAACTTTGATCTTTTAACTCATTCGTACAACTCGTCTTTACAATTTCTTCTGGCTTTCATATTTGTTGTCACAAGCACCAACATAGCACATTTGTTTGGTCACTTTTGTCGATAACTTTGAACAAAATGTTTTAAGCTTTATTAGTCTTTCTCAATTTTGAACTTAGATTTTGATTTGGGCTAAGGTTGGCTTGTTTTGAAGCTATTCAATTTCTTAAAATAGTAATACCTTTCCTTACCCATGACACACAAAAAAAATGCTGTCAAATAATGAAAAAATGTTTTCAGTGAACAACACCCTCCTCCAACACCTTTAATCATTTGTCATGGGCAGAAAAGTTGGGAAAGAGGAATTACGTTGCGCAACCATTCATCAGGGAAAAAATCTGATGATGCAAGTGCTCTCAAAAGGTCATGCATGATCTTGGGAGTGCAGTAAGTCCACTAAAACAAAATTCCTTCAAGATGATTGGCTAATGAAAGCAGACGGAAGTAATTTACTTTTGAAGGGAATAAACAGATGAATTCCAGGAGTCACCTGAACAAAAAACTTTGCAATGTGGAAAAATGTGAGAAGTCACGAAAAGGGAAAAAATTTCAAAGAAAAAATAAGCGGCGACTCAACTAAGCTACCAAATCCACAGATAGCTAATTGTTGAATGTAAATAACAAAAACTGAGTGAAATCTCTATTTCCATTTACAAATTGCTTGCTATCAAAAGTTATGCAAAATTTCCTCAGCTTCTGAAATGCTCCATCTTTAATTTTTGGTCCCAATACAAAATGACGCCGGAAACTGTAAACTCGTTTATTTTTAACGATGACCGAAGGAAGAAAAAGGGAATCATACCTTTCTTTGAATCTCAGGAGGGAGTTCACTAAAGTTCGTTGTATCATGTAATGGGAGCTGAAGGACATTGTTTAATTTCTTGATCCTTTTTCATAAAATCTTGCTTGCTTCAAAAAGAAACCTAGTAAAATATAGGTTTTACCTTCTTGAGAAAAGACAAATGGAATATTTCAAAGGGTTTGCCAGAGAGCCAGAAGAATATTTCAAAGGGTTTGACAGAGTGGAGGAAGCGTAATTAGTGGGCAATGGGGTCCTGACACCGTCCCTCCAAATGTAAACAAAACATTCACCTGTTCGGGATAAGCACAGTAAACTTTTGATTCGTTATAATTGAAAACATTAAACAGTAATTATACAAAATAAGCAACTAATTGTTAATCTCCATGAACAATACATTGCTTTTTATTTCAACAACTTGCGCTTTCCATAAACCATGACACAGTCGGAGGCATCACACAACTTTTTTTTGCTTTAAGTTTGCCTCTTCAGATGCGAGAACTGATGTTACTTCAGGTTTTGGAACGCAAAAAATATTTTAGCAAAGGTTGCCAAAATTGCAGTTGTGAGTTATCTGATTGTAATATCTTTTCAAATTAAGATAAGTTATAATTTCTGCAAACGAGAAGTCACCTCACTATTGTTTTCAAAAATGATTACACTGGTCAACAAAATTAAACCTTATTCTTCATCGCATACAAAAACGTATCTCGTTGGACCAAATGTTCATGCTCATTTCAAAACTGTGGTCCATTTTTGTGTGTCACGTACTACGTTTTTAGTACAGGCACACACACTCACACACACAAATACACAAACATATATATAAATACACACATATATATATTTCTATACATATATATATATATATATATATGCATATACATGTATATATATGATCGAATTCAAGTTTTATACTACAGTGTAATTAAACCTAGAAACATAGAACATCTCTAATGTTAAAAGCTTAGATCATATAAAAATTGATCTATTTTATATATATATATATATATAAAATATAATAAGTTGGAAAGAATAAAAAAACTACACTATCCATTTCGACAAGCCTGTTTCGTGATTTTACTCCCTCGTCAGGAAATGTCACAATAAAAATATTCCAGTAGCGCTTTATATATCTTATTTACAACTGGTTTTGGTACGCTTAAGTGTTCATTAACAAAAGTTTTTTATTTTTTATTTTTTATTTTTATTCTCCAAGACAATGTCTTGGAGAATCCTTTCAACAAACCGACCCTACAATAACACAAACAAAAGATGCAACCTCTGCATCAAAGAAAAATACCTAATAATCTACCGCCCACAATTAGCCACTTTGAACAAAAGAAACGAACTTGTATCTTCTTGCCGCCATAGAAAAAAACTTTTGTTAATGAACACTTAAGCGTACCAGCACCAATTGTAAATAAGATATATAAAGCGCTACTGGAATATTTTTATTTGTACATTTCCTGACGAGTGAGTAAAATCACGAAACAGGCTTGTCGAAATGGATAGTGTAGTTTTTTTATTCTTTCCAACTTATTATATTTTATATATATATATATATATAAAATAGATCAATTTTTATATGATCTAAGCTTTTAACATTAGAGATGTTCTATGTTTCTAGGTTTAATTACACTNCAAGCCTGTTTCGTGATTTTACTCACTCGTCAGGAAATGTACAAATAAAAATATTCCAGTAGCGCTTTATATATCTTATTTACAACTGGTGTTGGTACGCTTAAGTGTTCATTAACAAAAGTTTTTTATTTTTTATTTTTTATTTTTATTCTCCAAGACAATGTCTTGGAGAATCCTTTCAACAAACCGACCCTACAATAACACAAACAAAAGATGCAACCTCTGCATCAAAGAAAAATACCTAATAATCTACCGCCCACAATTAGCCACTTTGAACAAAAGAAACGAACTTGTATCTTCTTGCCGCCATAGAAAAAAACTTTTGTTAATGAACACTTAAGCGTACCAGCACCAGTTGTAAATAAGATATATAAAGCGCTACTGGAATATTTTTATTTGTACATTTCCTGACGAGTGAGTAAAATCACGAAACAGGCTTGTCGAAATGGATAGTGTAGTTTTTTTATTCTTTCCAACTTATTATATCTTTTATATCGAATGTACCATATATATAAGAACATATTTCCAAAAAGAAAAAAATATGTACATGAAGACCGCAGTCATTAAGACGTTTAGTACTCGACTTGGACTTCCGACGATGCTCCTGACCTGGTTGATTACGTTATAGTATCCAGTGGTAATCTGCTAACATACTGTCATTCCATAAACCCTGGTACCGTTTCTCCATAGCACTTATATCCTAGTGAAATCGCTCGCCATGGTCATTTGATACTGATCCAAGGTTCGCTTCACTTTTAGCAATATTTATCTTAGTTTAATTAAGGTATATTTTGGTTGAAATAAAACTTGTACTTAAATAATCTTGGTGGACAAGTGATTTTCATCAAGCGTATGTTTATCTGTGTCCGATGCGGTTTGTGATGCTGATTTCTAATCTGTAGTCCGTTTCTCCATAGCACAATTTTTAAGATGATTCGTTTTATTGATTTTTAGGATATCATAGACTTCTGTGGGGTGTTGGGGGTGGTTCTATTATTGGTCATCTGATGAGATGTGTAAACCTAGGTACATATTTCCACTCTTAAAAAATATTCCTTTGTGTCTTTATAAGCTCCAAGGGTCGGCGGTGGCGTAGGTGTTATTTCTGTTGGTGTACCTGCGAGCTTTTGCAGCTCCCCATTCGACCCAGCTCGTGCTTGGCAAACGGCGACGTTCATTTTACATTCTCTTGAGAAGGTTTCAGAGTGCACTTTCCTTGTTGTTTAACCTCAGGAAGGGCGTCCGACTGGAATAAATAAACCCTGCCATTTCACATCAGGGGGGTCACACGAGAAGCCCCTTTTGACAGAAATGGCTTGACGTAAATGAAAACGATACACAAGTTTTATTTAATATCAAGAGAAAAAACAACATGAAATCAAATATATTTTTCAGTGCATGACAGCTCTGATGAATTTTTCCTTCAACTCAGATATTTTTTTTGTATCTGATATAATCTCTGCAGGCATTTCATCATCAAAATTTAACCAGTAATAATTTGTCTGATGAAACATCTTCAAGGACTTCATCATCTCAGTTAATCCAATCAGAATTTGTCTGATGAAATACTTAATCATCTTGTAGCTTGTCCCATTAGGATCATGCGGTGATTTCCTCATTTGTTTTTGTAATGTTAAAATGACTCGACAGTGCAGAACTAGTTCTAATTTATTTTGGTGTGTCTGCGGAGAATTTAGTGCGAAAGCCCAGAAGCGTACAGTCACATCTGAGATCAATCAAACTTTACAAGCTATACTTTGACTACCCACTGATGTCAAAACAAGAAGACTGTATCAAACAATTTTTTTATGTTTCTCAAAATATGTCTCATCTATATCATAACATGTGCGCAACTAAATAATATCTATGTTATAAATCAAAATAGCGGTCCTACATATACTGAGGTCACGTGACCAACGCGACCTTCTTCACACTCCCCCACCCGAATATGGGGAGTTTCGTCTCTAAGGTAAAAATCTAAAAATATGACAAGGTTTTATATACACTAAGCGAGCTCGACGGGATAATGTTTATTGATCGGGCGTGTAATTTCAGTTTTCCAAATAAATACTTTGTAACCTCGTTTACCAATCATTTCTCTAAGTTCTTCGTCATTTGTTCTCCATTTTCTCAAATTAAAGTTCGATTCAGCGAATCTTACTTTGAACTTCTTGTACAGCTCAATACCATTCTGTGAACCAAACGAGGTTCCAAATCAAACGAGGTTCCAAATCAAACGAGGTTCCAAATCATCAACACAGAAATGCTCACGCACTTTTTTGCAAAATTCAGGATCGAGTTTTTCATATTTCTCCTCAATTTTTCTAACGACGCAATTAAGCAGAAATTGTAAACTTGATGCTCCAAAAATCACGCGTGTAAAACAAAATCTAACAATTTCTGGCTCATTAGCAAAAGCGTCCTGATACCATAAAAATCTCAATAAGAGTCTCTGTGTAAGGGATCAACCAAGATTTGCAAAAATGCTTTTTCAATGTCCGCTGTTATAGCAACAGGATGCACACGAAATTTCAACTACAAATCGTACAACATAGGATTTAGACAAGTTCCTTTGTACAAAATCTCATTCAAAGTAACGCCATGCTTCTGATTGGCACTTGCATCAAACACAACTCTCAACTTCGTCGAACTTTTATCCTCCCTCAAAACCTCTCTATGGGGCAAATAAGTCACCATCCCATGCTCTCCTTCGTCAACAACAGGCTCTATGACACCCGCTTCCAACTGTTCCGCAAAAACATCATTATATCTCTTCAACAACGATTCATCCTTATCTAAACGACCTTTCAAGCTCTTCAAACGCCTTTCACTCAACCGATAGTTATCCGGTAACATAGACTGCGACTCCTTCAACGGCAACTTAACAACATATCTACCATCAACAAAATCAATTTCATCCTCAAACTTCTCACAAACACTTTTCTCACTCTTGTCAATACCAATAGTTTACAAATTCCAAACATTTTTCACCCCTTGCGTCAAAAGCTCTTCTCTCACAAGCGACCTTCATGGGGTACGACGAAACGAAATTAGCAGATGACACATTACGACCGACCGGCACCCAGGACCACTCAACAAATAACCAAAAACAGAATTGATCAAAGTCAACCCACAATCTTCTCTCTTTACCTCACCCGTAACCAAACTCCAATATTAATCAGCACCAGTTAAAATGTCAATATGCTTCTCGTTACTCTTATCAAAATCTGCAAAAAGGTACTTCTTAAGTCGAGGGAATTTTTCCAAAACAATACTAATATTCAATCCACTTATTGGGGCACAAATGTCCGGTACGGCAAATGCTTTAATTTTAACACCATGCTCTGCTTTAAGGCTCAATTCATACTCTTTCGCAACCGAAATTTTCTTTCTCATTTCCAAAAGTTTTAATGGACATATTCACTTCTCGAATGGGAGATAACTGTAGATCTTTTGCCAATTTCTCAGTAATGTAAGTCAATCTGAGGGAACCTGAATCGAAAGGCATTCGAACACCACAAGCTCGTGATTCACTTTGGGCAACGCCATTTGCGGTTTGTAATAAAACAGTGTTCCAGTCATGAAGTGGTTGTTTTCTCGACGACACTCTCTGAGCGTTTTCTCCCATCTCTCAAACAAAGAGCAGTGTGGTGATTCCCTTGCATCCCACATATAACATTTAACAATAACTTTACACTGTTTTTTCAAGTGTCCATTGTTCAAACAATTAAAGCAACAACGATTTATTTGTAAAATATCTCTGCGACGAGCCTTTTGATCGGTAACAATAGCGCATTGATCGCTACAGTGAACGTTATTTCCACAAAAATTGGATATTATTCTTTCTCTCGAGCCCGTTGCCATTGACGACGCATGTGTTTTCGGATGCTTTCTACTTTCATGTTCTGAATCTTTTAAATAATCAAAACTCTCTCTAGCTAGAATTTCTTCGTTGATCGATTTCAGAAATTCAAGAATGTCTCAATTTTTATTCCCTTGTTTCCTACTCAAATGCAATCTGATGACGTTTGGCAATTTTTCTAAAACGATCGGAAAAAGTAAAGATCCCAAAGTTTCTTTATCAATGCCTGTTGATTTTAAAGCTCTCGCATTACTTTCGATTGTATCATAAAGTTTTCTCAGTTCCTTTACATTACCGTTGGCTACTTTTTCAAGTTTAATCAGTTTGTTCATCAAGCTAGATTTAACCAATTGAGGATTTCCATATCTATCCGCTAGTAACACCATGGCTTTTTCATAATTTTCCTTTGTTAAAGGAAGTTCTTCTATCCCTTGCTGAGCATCTCCTTTAACATAACTTTGCAAATACGTAATTTTTTCGATATTTGATAACTTCGTGTTGTTGTGAATGGTTGCCATAAACGTGTCCCTGAAAGAGTTCCACTGCAAAGAGTCACCTCTAAAATTATTAATCTGCAATTTTGGCAATCTAACTCCATCAATATTAGCTCTTTCATCAGCTCTTGCACGTGGGCAATACGAAATTTCACGGGGATCGTCCAGTGTTTTTACAAGTCTCCTAAATTTTGCCAAATGTTTTTGCAAATTTAACTCAAAATCAGTTGCCGTTTGCAATTCCTCAACTCATCTTCATCTTTAATAAATGTCATAATTTGATCGTCAAGGTTTTTCAAAGTCATATTTATTTTCCAATGTACTTGTTGTGCTATTTATTTCATCAATAACTTCTAGTTTCTGGCTGTCCAAAACATCATCAATACCTAAATCTTCGAATTGAACAAACAAACGCTTTGTGACATTACGGTGTGCCCTACGACTACGTTTCAATACATTATACTGTTTTTTACCTGCCATGATCAATGTTTACAAATATACAAAATAATCAGTCATGTGTAGAGTAACGATATACTATAAGAGTATGGTGTAAATAACCCAAAGACAAATCTAATTCAATGTCCAATATCAAAACAAAATTTCAAATTTCAATCCAAGTAAAAAAAATAAAAACAAATCGTCCAAATCAAAACAAATCCAATCTCAAACAAATCAAAAACAATCTACCAAAATATCCAAATCGAAACAAAATCAACCAATATCCAAAACTATAATCAAACCAATTCAAAATCCGGGTCGGTATGGACCATGTCAAAGCAAGAGGACTGAATCAAACAATTTTTTTACGTTTTTCAAAATATGTCTTATCTATATCATAACATGTGCGCAACTAAATAATATCTATGTTATAAATCAAAATGGCGGTCCACACATATACTGAGATCACGTGACCAACGCGACGTTCTTCACAACTGGGAGACCAAGACAAGTCATGGGTGCCTCATGTTATCTGCACATCCTGTTCAAATGGGCTACGAGACTGGAACAACAAGTGGCAGACATCCATGTAATTCGCCATTCCCATGCTTTAGAGAGAGCCAAAAGACCATTTGACAGAGTGTGATTTTTGCAAAATAAATGCCACAGGATGTTAAACTAAGAACAAGCACAAAATCGTGTATCCAAGCTTGAATTCTGCAATGCGGCCTAAACCTCACAGTGAAAGTCTGCCAGTCTCAGTTCCACCATATGATTTTGAAGCTTTAGAAAATGATCATGAAAGTCACAATAGTGCTGACGAAGATTACGTACCGGATGACGGCGACTTTGAGCCCAAGATGTTTTATCGGGCTGAACTGAATGATCTTGTCAGAGATTTCTCCCTCTCAAAGGATAAGGCTGAGTTGCTGGCATAAAGACTGAATGAGAAGAATTTGGTTGAGTCAAGTGTTTGTATAACATACTTTAGGCAAAGGTATAACGTCCTGCAACCCAGTTTTTCTGTAGATAACCCACTCTACTTTTGGAGTAATAGTGATAGACTTTTCAACCATTTATCTTTGAATCATGATCCCGCAGAGTGGCGCTTGCTTATCCATTCCTCAAAACGAAGTCTAAAAGCTGTACTTCTTTATGACGGAAATTAGAAACCATCCATAACTATTGCACATTCAGTTCATCTTAATGGATCCTATGAGAATATGGTTCTCCTACTTCGTGGCATTAACTACGACAGATATTAATGGAAAATATGTAGATATTTAAAAGTCATTGGAATGTTGGTGGGAATGCAGTTTGGTTTTACAAAGTACTGTTGTTTTCTGTGTCTCTGGGATAGTCTTGCAACTGACAAATACTATTAAGTATCAAACTGGCCATCCAGAACATGATACACACCAGGGGAATCATGTGTCAAGAATCGACCACTTATGGATTCCGATAATGTCCTATTACCTTCTCTGCCCATAAACTTGGACTGAAGAAGCAGTTCTCTAAGACTCTTGGCAAAAGAATTTCCAGAGGCTTTAAGTGCATCGTTAAGAAGTTTCCAAAAATTATACAGGCAAAGCCGAAGGGGGGTATCTTTGTTTGACCACAAATCAGAGAAGTACAGAAGGACATCAGCTTCAAAACAGCTATGAATGAGGTTGAACTACCTGCCTGGGGTGCTTTCTGCTGGATCTGCAGAAATGAGAAGGCAATGAAATACGACGAAGGTATAAAAACTCTTTTGAAATGCTACTCAGCAATGGGGTGTATCATGTCATTGAAAGTTAATTTTTTGGATTCCCATCTTAATTTTTCCCGGGCGAATCTTGGATCAGTTTCAGATGAACATGGCGAGCGACTTCACCAGGATATAAGTTCTATGGAGAAACGGCACTAGGGTTCATGGAATGACAGTATGCTAGCTACTGTGATCAACCAGGTCAGAATTATCGTCGGAAGTCGACGCAGCGTTTGTAACTCATTGTGTGTACTGTGAGTACTAAACTTCTTAATGACTGCGGTCTTCCTGTACATATTTTTTTCTTTTAGAAATATGTTCTTTTATATATATATATATATAAGATATGATAAGTTGGAAAGAATCAAAAAACTACACAGGCCATTTCGACAAGCCTGTTTCGTGATTTTATTAACTCTTCAGGAAATGTAAAACTTTTTAGTTTTACATTTCCTGAAGAGTGAATAAAATCACGAAACAGGCTTGTCGAAATGGACTGTGTAGTTTTTTTATTCTTTCCAACTTATCATATCTTATATTACGCTCTGCATTTATGTATTGAGCACTTTAATACGGATAACCGAATCGAAAGCTTTATATATATATAT